>JAOVYW010037126.1:2679-27526 GCA_025775045.1 Hiodon tergisus | reverse complement strand
CACAACCTTAATCGCCTCACCACACAGCCACACCATTGACATATTACAAGCATGTACAAATGTGAAGAAAAAAAGGCTTGTCTTCAACCCCGCTGCAATTCTTTACTGCCTGTACCACCTCCAACATAAAGGGGGTTCATTAAATGAAAGAAACTTTCATTTTTAAAATTTGTTAGAAACTGTGGAGAAGTCACCATGCCATTAGTAAAGAATGTCTCAACTGCCAGAGGTCTGAGAGGTCAAAGGGAAATGAATTACTCGGAGGACATAGCAAAAGTTGTGGTTACAAAGCAAAGCATCCTTCGCAGTTTGGTCATAACAAGCAGCAAAAACACAGAATTTCTGAAGTCCCTCAATCTCCAGACCACAATTTATTCTGGCTCTCAGCTGACTTTTGATAAGCAATCACTTATCTCATCACCTTATTTGTCATCCCAAAAATAAGTATTTGACAAAGTGGGGTCCTCCTAGCCGCGGCTCTTAAAATGTAGAATAAACCAGGAAAGCATTCCGGAACCCAGCTGCCGAGATGAAAGATTTATCTGAGGGCGGGGCATGTGTTATTTATACACAATTCAATTACTCGGGCAGACTGCATGACTGAAACAGCAATTAATGGAGGACACGAACTTGGCAGCCGAGGGCTATAATGTGTTGCAGACCCAGGATACGCAGAGCACTCATGCCAGCACGGAGCCACAGGGAGCAATCATGGTCCGTTTCAATACCCAAAAAGCCCTACGCAGTTTCGCATTGTGAAGCCACTGCTGCTAACTCCGAAAGCTAATCTGTGCGGACAGGTTTTCAATATTCCCTACTCCTTGCGTGGGTGGAAACAAAGTTTAAAGTGTGCAAATGAAGCCGTTCCCCTGCTGCTGCAGGTATGATCCCATCCACGGTGCTCCTGGCTGTCGACACGAGGCGATTTAACTTCTGCTTTGGCTCGTATTGTCGCTGATATCCAGCGTAAAAGAATGTGCAAAAACTAAACAAGAAATGTCCAAAAATCTGGAATCGTGAAAGCATGCTAGAAATGTGAAAGGGTGTTGCCAGGCATGTCCTCTTGACTGTAATTCCTGAACCCCATATGGATGGTGATGGAGGCAGCAAATTTACTGGCACATCACTAACTGTGTTCATAACAATTAAAGAAGGCTTTATAGAAGAAATCTGTGATTTTAAAAAAGTCAATTTTATACAATGGGCTACTCTCAGTGGAAACCGCCACGCGGTTTTCAACTAGCCAACCACATTAAGTGTTCGAAATGAAAATAATACCTAAACCCACCCATTAATCACACATTGTCAGCCTGCACCAGATTAAATATTTTAGTGGCAGCCCTAACCAAATTAAATATTATGGTAAAAGGTATTGACAGACAAAACAGGGTGGGAGACGTTTTTATTACGCGCACTTTTCCACGACAACGTCAAGGTCCCATCGCCTCCTCTTACAGTTCCATGGCGGGAGCAGTGGCTTTGGCCATATCAGCAGGCCTTTGGCCAACAGGACAGGCTGACGCCAGCTGCTTCCTGGCACCTGAGCCGCTGACCAGAGGCAAGGACCCAGAGCCAGGGCAGCTGAAGATGAGAACCAGCAGTTCCTGACGCAGTCTGGAGGAAAAAGGCTGAAGCAGAGCAGATGATCCATCACTTTTGCGTGGGCCGTTGACCCGACTCCACCTCCGCGTGGGACAAATATTTATTTTTTGGTTTAAAAAAGCTAATTTAATATGAGAAATGTGGTTCAAGGGGTGACGGAGAGCCTTTCTCTCTGGGCCCACACCAAGGCAAAAGAGAACCTTTCCCATTCCCCGTTTTTCCCAGCAGACTAGGCCTCCACACACCATCCCCCAGCCAGACGGATCAGGTCCTTGTTGCCTTTGGACACAGAAGATGTCCATGTCTGCTCCGTGCTGATTTCACCACTTTTTTATTCATTTAATTTTGTTCTTTAGATGTCACCAGCTGGGAGAGCCTCTCTGTTTTCTAATTAAAATCACAACTTGTTGGTGTTTTGAACTAAATATAGCACAGTCCAAAATAATGGAATAACTTACAAGAATGTTCTTAATTTGATGTAATTTGTGTAAAGGTTTTTAGTTTTAAAGGTTTTCTGTGATACGTTTTGTTTAAAGAGTTTACCTGGATAAACCAACTGCTATATGCTTTCTAAGAACTCATATCTCCTTTTACCCTTCTCCTTTTACTTGGAAAGTCAAGACGGGTTGAAAATGAAGGGAAATTTTTATAAAGCTAGTCAACCAGACAATGAAGTGTGCACATTGAGAGATGTTTGGAATTTGGCTTGGGACCCCAGGATCGAAGCCCTCTTGCCCTTTACGATAAGTTCCATGAGAACTTTCAGGACCACAGGGAGTCAGCCCTGCCATTTCAGCATCTTGCCCAGGAGATAGAAAGAATGTTGTGGGGGGGAAGATTGTGTGGGGGTGAAGCGGCGTTGGAGCCAACCGGCACGTTTTCCCGTGAAGGCCTTGCCGTGTGCAGCGCGTGCAAGTCTTGAAAACGCAACACATACTCCGCGACAGACTGTGATTCGCGTCTAGAAAAACAAGGCTCCGCCAGACAGCAGCTGCTGCTTCCAGTTGGGGGAATGCAGATGACACATACCAGGCCCCTGGGAAACAGGCAGATGTGCGGATATGTAGCCCACCTGAAAGTCAGCCCGCGGGGAAAGGAAGGGCCCTGCATTCGCCGACCCAAGAACCAAGGATAGCGGTGGTGTGTGCACGGTGCATTTGTCCGTTCCGCCGTCCAGGCTCGGTCCCGGGGACGGACTATGATTTTGGCCCGGCTCGCAGAGGCCGCTGCCACGGATGACTCGATTCCTCCCCTTATCTTCCCCTGTTGTGAAGATCCAAACCTCTCAAGCTGTTCCATGAGTTATCCACAACTGCCAAATAAACACAGATTTGCAACAGCATATGGAATATTTGTAGCAGTTACTCTGCTTTGAGGGCTTTTGGTTGAGCCATTCTGGTGGTTCCTGCAATCAATTCCATTTCCTCAGTTTCTTTACATTGGTCCAGCATTTACTTAATTCTCACGATTTGTCACTTACACAATTAACTAAAAGAGCTCCTCAGCTAACCACAATATTGCACTTACACTGTCAATTACTGAATAGGCATACTTACATGTTTTGCATTTTTATGATTAATTGCTGGTGATCAAAATATTTATACTGGAAACTGCTAGGTCAAGTGCCGGATAAATGCTATTCTTGGCTCACTTCATGTTTTATGACATATATCGAACTTGCACATAATAAAAACTTTCATTTAAAAACTTATAATTTCATGCATGGATGCAGAGGGGTACTAACTTTGGTAGCCTCTATGTCAGTCATGTGCAAAGTGTAAAAGAAGATCTTGGACAAATGGATGTTTGATTTTGTGCTCCCACTCCCTATTATGGTTAGCCGTGTCCTGCTTTCCTTTACTCTGAATAGTTGATGTGTTCATCCTTCTGCAGAGTATCAGAGGAACCTAACTTTGTGTCTACAATCCTAAAAAACTCCAGTCACAAAGTCACCCTCCAGCCATCCAAGTCATGGACTCCAGCTCAGTGGGCTCAGGCAGCGCTTGGGCAAGCCCCTTCACTGACTGAGACCAGCCATACTAGTAATTGCAACATTCCTCTATCAGTCTAGATTTCTTTTCCTGGGTTGGATTGCCTGGATAAGGTGCTTTGATCATGGTGTTCTGTTTAATATTTAGTAATAAAGTACCTAGGAATTTGAGACAGGTGTCATTTGAGTTAGCTCCTCCTTATACTGTATATTTGTGGTCAGTTCTAAAGAGTGCACTTTTCAAAGGCCTCTTTAGAGCAGTGTGGCCAACAAAAAAACGACTGTATTTTCTACTGAGAGGTATTTCAATGTAGGAATGTCTATCAGGACTCTGTAAATTACAGTTACCTATTAAACAGTACCCTAGTTAAGTTAAATGAACGGCAGTGATGTCATGGCAAAAATACCCTTTAAAATAGGAAAATTCTAAAGAAAATGTACTTGTTTTTCCTGACAGCAAATCGGGTACAGGGTTTGTACTGTGATGCTCCAGTTTATTTTCCTCATTAGAGGACTTTATTTGGCTGGCCTGGAGCTAAACCTGAGTTAATCATGACCTCCTGCCATTTATAACCCAGGCTGTTTTAGTCTTCCCTTTGTCTCGGTGAAACGACCCAAGCTAAATCATAATATTCTCATTAAATTATATGAATGAGTTTTAGCTGGGGTGTGATAGAGCTGATCTTTGTGTACAAGAGATCTGGTCTCCACTGCCAGAACTATATTAACTTTGCTCACAGTACCGGGGTCAAATTCAAAACATCTATACAGTCTTTGCAAAAACGATTTAGTACTGCGCATTTGTGTGTATGCATCTGGTTAAATTCCTATAAAACATTAACTGTGGAAATAAATTATTTACTGACCCTACCACAAGGCAATGATTAAGATCAGATGCAATACATACAATCTGAATGCTTGAGTTAAATGTAATTAAACCAAGAGTGATACTTACTGTCTATTCACTGTCTATACACATAACCACACACATCCACACACACACACACACACCGCACCCCCCATACACATACCCTCACACAAGCACACACACACACACACACCGCACCCCCCACATGCACACACCGTACCCCCATACGCATAACCTCACACATGCACACACACACACACACACACACACCCACCACACCCCACATACACATTACCTCTTACACACACACAAACACACACACACACACACACCTCACCCCCCCATAAACATACCAACACACAAACACCTACAGCCACACACACCTGCACATACACCCAACCCAGCCTGTGAGGTCATGCAGGGTTCAGTCACCTTGTGTACAACACTGGAAATTTTCCTAAAATTCATCCATCTTCAGTAGTGTATATGGTGACAAATTAAAATCTGCCTTTCAAAGTTGTTTCTGTTTGTATACAATTGAATAAACAAGCGTCATTTTCCTTTTGTTTGATGGTAGGTGGGCGGAGATGTGCATGACGGCCATCATTCGCCTGGCTATTTATGTGGAGATGCAAACCTCTTCCTGCAGGAGGGAGCCTGCAAATACAGTTTACTAACATACTTATATATATATATATATATATGTATATGATTTCAACTAGGCATCAGTGAGTATGCGCAAGAAAAACGTCCCCACTAGCTCGAATTGTTGGTTGAACAGGCAATCAAGCACCACAGCACAATGTCAGAAAGCATGTAGCTAGGGGAAACGCAATAATGGAAAGTATTTATGACCCGCTGAATGAAGGTGGAATTGCTTGACTTGACAGAGGACAGGTCTGAATGATTTTTACCTCTGACACAGAAATGGACGAGGGGAAAATCGAGTGGAAAATCCCCTTCCTATGCAAAGTCTGATTTACTTGCTTCAGTGACAGCTTCCATGACTTTGAGTTCATTGCTGCACAGAGTAGCACATACTCCACCCAGACATTAAATTACATGTGCAATTACCATTATCGCAACGTCAGTCAGCCGTGGTAAATCACATCAGACGTTTCAGGGTAATAGGTCAGTTGAAAGGCACCAATGAATTACTGGTCATGGTGACATTTACTGGTCATTTTGCACATATCAGAATGCATACAAACTTCACATAAGGACCGTAGTCATTCAATGAATGAGTTTATCGTGAATAAGACTTCACGCACCTACCTGCGATTGACAGCAACGAATGGAAATAAGTGACTTCGATTAACTTCAATTAAGCTGGTCGTGCGAAACTGTTGGCACACTTTATCTGGGACTATCCTCGTACGTGAAACCACCTTGAGAATTCTGATTGTGTGTTTATTACAGCCACAGAAGTATCTTCCTGAAGGCGTGCTTTGCTTGTTGAGGTAATTCACTATGTTAGCAGAGCAGCTGCAGACAGGGAGTGCGGCTGTGCTTCTGAAGAATACTCTGTTATGGATTACAGATAACAGCGCTCATCCTTTGTGGAAAAAAACGGGGCAGTTTTTTAATTATTTTGTGACATAGACAGATGGAATGAAAAAGAAGGGGAAAAAAAAACGTCCTCCTGCGTATCATCCAAAAGTTGCTGGGTTAGTATATCTTTCTGACAACTAGCTGGCCAACGAGACAGAAATGGAAATAAATTACTTTTGCTTGAAGATAAACTGAAGCAAAAAACTGGCAGAAACAATATTGAACGCATTGACGAACCATCAGCTTGACATTTGATAATGTACAGACCTGATTGGATAAAGATTTAGCAGCAACGTCTCATGATATTAAAGTTCTTTATTCCCTTTATCCGCATTTGCGATGTTTCCTCCAATTGCTCTCACAAATCTTGCCGCTGAAAAGATGTCTCGGCTGTTTTTGAGAGTATTAGGCTGCGGCTGTTGGAGCAGGATTTCCAGCGACCCGGTACAAGTGACGTGTTCTTGTGACCACCGACACCCTCGCATAGGTCATCGGGTCTGAAAGAATGGGGAAAAACTGCAAATCTGGAAAAAATAAAGTGGTGACCACCGGTACACACTGGAGAAGCCAGCGGAAGCAAGGACTGGACAAAAAAGTGAAGGTCTTCATACTCCTTCTTCCTCCTACTCGCGTCAATTTTGTGCAGGAAAGCAGATGCCAAATTCATAAAAAATAAACCCTGCGTGGGATTTTAATGCAATCCCGAGGGCCGTGGCCACTTGAGCTAACGTTTTGCTCCTCATAACCATCTGCTCCCGCTTACGGTGGCCATGGAAGCTCTGACATGGACCACCGATGACATTAATCCTCTCCACTAGGCAGTCCTGTACAAAAGGCACTCAGGAAGATGGCGTGGACAGAGCCAACCGCTCAGAAATTCAATAATTACCCAAAGGGGAGAGAAAGAAGTATGAATGAAGCATATTGTGTTGAGCAGGGGACTGAACCAATACTAGTACATAAACTGATTACTATCAGATACTGACAGCAAAGGAAAGGCCTTCTATATGTTATTGATGTTATGTGCAATCTAGGAGTGTGAACTGTAAGAGGCGTTGTGGGGGGCCCTCGATTCCAACCTGGGACGGAGGCACTCCTGTGAGCTGAGTCTCCTTTTCAACCACTCAGCCATCATAATCTCCGCAAAACCGCATTGCTTAAAAAAAAATTTTTCCCACATCCGTCAATCTATTCGCAAATCGCTGGCCGAGTTAACATGGATCCGGCGCCATTTTTCTGACGCCCATGAACCGCTGAACTAACATCAACAGAGAAACCCGCAGGGGTTTTGACAACGAGCACCGCACATTTCTGGAGAAGATGCTCAACCTTAGCTCCCTCCATATCAGCACTTCCTCCCTGGAGAGAGGTCTCTTCAGAGAAAACAGCTGTGGGCATTGTGAGCACCCGTACTATGCTGTTCTACAGCACAACAATGGACTGTAAACATCATTTCATCAGCTCTACTGAACATCAGCCTCTGGGAAAGTTTTGAACAGCAAGGAGGAATTTCTCCTGACTTCTATGAATGTGTGTGGTGTGTGTGTGTGTTTAAAAACAATCCAGGCAAAAGGTTCTGTATTTTTTTTCATGAACAGGCCAGCCTTGTGGTCGCGAGTACCTGTGGTCGTAACATTAGGTTCCTTGACAACACCAAAAAGCTATTCTTAGCCAGATATGCAGGTCACTGCAGTGAATCTGGTTTGAGTCTTCGATGCTTCCGAATGACAGAGAAACACAAACATCAGGCCAAAGGCAAATACAGTGAATGCGCCCCTTCGATTGGAGTTGGCTACCACGCTAAATGTTCTGAACCAATGTTACGTGATGCCATGGCTGTTACACATTAATCCAGGACTTATCTAAAGCCAAGTGAGATCTGATTGATGAGAAGCTTTGCGGTGGGACTTGTCAGGGCTGGCTGGCTGTGGAAGTTTTTTCCCCCACAAAAATATAACCACTGTGCCTCAGAGGCCTCAACCAAAACTCCCATTTGAAGAAATGTGGACACGGTCTGACTTTACAGATCTTACAACGTAAATGCATCAGGAACCAGTCGTTTGCAGTTTTGTAGTTCTTCACAAATTCTGATAAACAACCGTTGGACAAGATTCACTGTTGGACCCTTGATGTACCCAACATACATTTTTCTCCAATCTTACCGGTTTGGTATTGCACTTTGCATCCTGCGATGTGGTTTCCACAGACCAGAACACCAACGCCAAGACCACACGCATCTATTTCTTATTCAAAGGGGAAGGAAAATGTAGAAGAAAATCTGGACAGCTCGCATGTCGTTCAAAGCAGTGAACAAACAAACGTGCCGCATTTGATGTACTAAAGCTAGAGAGCGTAGCTAATCAGGCCGGCGTCGCAGTGCTAATTCTGGCTTCATTTTGGAGAGAGTGATTTGTCAGGCCAGTGCAAGCAAAGCAGAAGAAAAGGTTAAACTGTCCGCACAGTTCCTGCCTGCAAGGCGGCGGAAAACTAAGTTGGCTGCAGCCCTTCTCAAGGCTTAACCCCATGCACAGTCCAAAAGAGCATTAATGATGCTGAAATTCCTTCCAACTGCAAAAAAAGAAGAAAAGCCCACTCCTTTGAGACCAGCGACCGAGCCCAGACACTGATGAAGTTCAGGCTGTCGTTGGTGATTGGGAAGCCCTGCGCTGTACTGACAACCTCCCAAAAGTTAAATTAACCAAATGTGATCTAAACATCTCTCTTCTGCTGCCCCACCCCAGCCCATTCTACTTCTGTACAAGATCTGAGAAAGAAACAGGACAGAGGCTGAGACTTTACTGACAATGCATCACTGCAAAACATTGATCAATTCAAAGTCAATTAAAGGCAGTAGTACAGTGAACGCGTGTTGCTGACAATGTTCATCCATTGTTGATTTTTTATGCTTTATTTTATTCACCTTAAATAATTGGTGCCCTACATAAATATGAACTGTAAATATAAAATAGACTTTTAAAATGCCATTGTTGTACAATCAAAATATGATAGGAGTACAACCTTTCATAGATTAAAAAATAATAATAATTCTAAGAAAAAATCATGAAGAAATATTTATTTTTCTGCATGTCATCCCTTCATTTACTACTCTGGGCACCCTCCCTTTGTCAAGAGAACAGTACTGAGTGTCCCATAATGTTTGATGAGGTGAGAGAACACATAGGAAGTGATTTGAGACCATTCCTTACAGGCAGCCAGGATATGGCCTAAACTCTCCAGGTACTTGAGTCCATGATGCCATATATCCTAACAAGGTTCCCAGGGCCTTTGAAAGTTAAAAATAATGTAATTATTATAACTTTTTATTTATTTATAGCCCCACAACATCAGTGATCCAGCACCATACTTCACAATGGGCATTAGGTTCTTTCCTGCATGATCATTGCTCATTTATCCACCAAACCCACCTCTGGTGTTTGATGCCAAAAAGCTCTATTTCAGTCCCATCAGACTGGTTCCAAATTGCAACAAAGTTCCAACGACATTTAGGAAACTCCAGGTGCTTACATTTGTGGTTTGGTGACAGCAGAGCTTTCTTCTGGTAACCCTTTCATATAGCTTTTTGGATTAGAGGTGGTGTCTAATTGCAGTTTAGGAGACTTGGTGACCCTCTGCAATTATCCAACTATGATCCTTTTGCCACATGAACCATTCTCCTCCCTGGGTTAGTGAGAAACATGCACTTGCACCCTCTTCCAGGGAGGTTCATCACAGCTCCAGTTGTTTAAAATTTCTTAATTAATGCCTTAGGCGTGATTAGGGCATTTTCAGACGTGCAGGTATCCTTTCAAAGCCATTTCCTGATTTATTAAGGTCAGCAAACTCTTGTTTAATTTAATCTGTGTTCTCTCTGGCCTTTCCCGCGTTGATGGTTCGTCACCTCTTATTTACACTCCAATGAAACAGAAAGTCATGGATGACCAATTAGGACTTCTAGTAAAATCTTAATCACAATATAGGCTACATCTCTTAGATTCGTTCATAAGAATTTCTTGGTGTTCCAATAATTGTGACACGTATGTTTTTGAGAAAAATAATTTCTAGATTTTTTCTTTGAACAATTTTTACTTAAAGGCTAGACTTATCTCCTATTTTAAAGGTAAGATCAAGCTGATTACATTTTTTCACAGCATTTTCTGTTCATATTTACATAAGACTTTGCATCTTTGTCAGATTTATTAACCTATACTTTCTACTCCAACTGATTTCATTTAAAATATCTTTCACAGACATTGCATTGCTCGTCATATGACACCCGAGGAGCCTGCTTATTAAGTAAAGAGGCCTGCACATCCTAATGACCAACCAAGAGACAGATATCTTGTCATCCAGACCTAATTGTTCTATCTCTAACCAGTAATTTGTACAAATGAAAGTTATCGTGCATGCCCCATACAAAGAGATTTCAGCAGGGCTGACTCTATGGGAGAGAAGGGGCAGGTTTCCCTCCAGTAACAGTTCATGGTATAAAAAATTGGTTTCAATGTTGCACAACATTTGTGGGGTATGAGGATTTTCATGTCAAATGTTATCACTACACTACAGACCACTACAGACATGCAATGTTTAAGCAAATTTTAACTTACCCCATGTATTCATACATAATTTACATAAGGTCCGTGTGGTATGCAACCTGGCTGGTGAATTATGCAGGGCAGCAGATACTGCTCCTGTATTGCATGATAATCATTGCAGTGATTATTTTACTAACTTTGGGTCCCACATCAGATTTACCTGTTAAGCAACATGCCACATGTTCATTTTAAGTGAAAATGCAGCTCTGTGGACATCGTATTAAATAAACAGAGTCAAATGTAATACAAGCCTCTGGGGGCTGTTTTAATAGATAATCTTAAGGCTGGTGAAAAGAAAAACACACAAACTGCTATACAGCTGGGAATAATTTATTATTGGTATTATTGTTGTGAAAATTTGCCATTTGTACCTCGCTAACCCGATAGTAGAGTCACAATGGACACTTTTTTCTAACCACAATGGCAGTCTTAACTTTGGATGGCCGTTTTTAAAAAAATTAATAAGAGGGAAAACGGGGTTGTGTTGCCACCCACTGGTAACTTTAAAATGCCTAATGCATTAAAAAAAAGGTAGAATTATGACAACATTGCCCTCTGCCGGCCGACTACGATAGACAACCAAAAGGTTTTTAGTAATTTATTTAGCAAAATAATTGGTTAATTCATAATTAATTCATTGGTTCATATGCAATAATGATTCTAATAATAACAAAAAACCGCAATTCATAAATTTGCATGAGCTCACTCAAAAAAATAACTGTCAGCAAATTCAACAACCCCTTTTCCTCAGAAAAATCACTTCAGCACAAAATGCTTTGTGTCAATCAAACTACCCTCTTCACAACCCCAGAGAAAATCATTATGGCCTACATTTCGTCCCTCTCGCAAGACACATTTTGGTCACTCCCAGTTTAACAAAATAACCAGACGATTGTCTTTTACATCACCATGAGAGACTTATCTGTACAGAGGGCACAGTTATTTATTATTCGGCAGATCCATTAGCAGATGTTGGTGCGCCAGTTTGCATATATTAGGTCACATCCCATACAATGCTGTGCGTCTGCACAGTAAAGACCACAGAGTGAAAGAATGGCTGCCTTCGGGGTAATCCATTTACACATAATACAGGAATCTGTCCATCAGAACTGATAAGCCAGGCATAAAGGAACAGCGTGTACGGACAAATAAATAATCTGTTCCGTTAAAGACACTATGTTGCCGCAGCTATTTAGAACCATGGCTCCAGGTCAAAAGAGTGCTGCTGACTCTATTGTTAAATTCCGATTTACTGAATAAACAAAAGTCACACATGAGGGGGGAAAAAGCCAGTCTGGGGACATATTCCCAGGAATTGGAAACAACTGGAGTCCGTACAGCAGCAGGAAATGAGTGGGCCTTCGGCAGTATGTAATATTGTCGACGGCATGTCCAACACAAACTGCGGACACTGAGATATGACGGATAAGCTTCCACAGGGAGGAACAATGTGATAATATTATAATACAATCTAGCCCGGTCTTCAGGCTAGAGGGGTTTATGAAACGTTTATGTCTGCTTCACATTATGCAAGACTTACAACCTAAAAATATATACCAATAGAACACTGCTGTAAAACTCACTTGACCTAGATACAACCTCAAGTGGAACATATTTTTTTGTATGTGAGGATATGAGATATGAGTATACTATACATGCGTAAATATGACCAAAATGGTAACAGCAAATTTTCCTTACTCAGAAACCGGAGAAAATTTTAAATTCTAAACAATCAAAACTTTTCCAGTACAGTATCAGACAAACCAAATCTTAATTTCACGACTTTAAGCTCTCTGAAATGCAAGACAGATAAGCAAGTGTGGTCTGATATGGCTGTTCCTCAGATCTCTTCCTCTTTACTCCTATTCTCATGACTCTGAGTCATGGTGCTCTTCCCATGCAACAAAGACAAAGAAACCTTCTTGCTCCATCATGTCCTTCACCGTTGGGGAAATGGGATTCTGTCTGCCCAGACTACATAGGCTCTGTTAGCCACTACTCCTTTAGCTCCCAGAATACACATGATTCAGACTAGCAGTTATGTTGAGAGAGGTCGCTTTTGGCCGAGGACAGACTATTCCTTATCAGCCAAATTGAAAACACAGAGCTGGAAAAGGTTTGGTTGCCATTGCGAGGAACCCTCTTTCTGGAATACCAGCACAGTGATGGAACTCAGTCCACAGGCGTGGGCCCAAGTGTTACAACCTCCTCTTTTTATACCCCCCTTGGAGTCATCAGTAGCGCTAAAACATCTCAGCTTCTCACCGCCTCACATGGGGAGGGTGAGGAAGTGCAACTATTCTCCTCCAATCCATTTCCAGCCACCAGTGCCTCAGGGAATCAGTGCTAGAGGGTGTGTCAGAAGCACACCTGAGGAACTCCCGTTGACTGGGAACTCCTGTCCTCAGGAACATTACACTGGAGTATTCTGTGCTGTGATACCCCTCAGTGTCAGGCCGGCCCCTGGAGAGATGACACAGGAGCGAATAAATAGGACGGGACCATCCTCCACCGGAGGAGCACCGCATCAAGCAAAGACAGGATTCTTATTACTGTTATTACCATTATTATTGTTATTGTTATTATTAATGATACTGTTAACACCATCACGAAGTTGCTAAGCAGATGCTCTTATCCAGTGCAACTTACATAACCAACATTTGCCTTACCTTACCCAATAACACGTTCTGAAACTGTTTTCAATTCAGTTACACGTGGATCTTAAAAAGCACATGAAAAGCACAGTCTTCCGTGATTGATTCACTAAATTAGGTTTTAGACAGCACTTCACATTAGGATTCTTTTATCTTTACCACGTTATCCTTCATGCGAACGCAAACAGCCGTTCAGCCAGAGCTTCGCTCTCTGTCAACCAAGCATCGTTGAGATTGATCCCAGGTTTGATCTGATCCGTATTATCGAAGATCTCTCCCAGGAAAGGTCCCATCCTTCATTTTGTTGATACTGGAAGCCTGTTCTTCAGGACATGGGGAGTACTTGGATGGTGTGCTGTTCCGATTTTCTCCACTCACGTAACGCCTTAATGCTGAGCGTGTTGCAATCCGGGAATATGTGCATCTCGGCCCAAAACACTTTTACAATACGCACACGGAGCATCAGCATGCATGTTATCTGTAACAAGGCCTCCCTTGGCTGGTCGTTTCCATGAATCAAATTCAGCTGCATTTCCAACGTACAGGGCCCCCCCAATAATAACAATAACATGATGCAGGGTGTTGATTGGACGAGACAAGTTCTCAGTAATGATGACACATTCTTATTTGCCAGCCACACAGCTGCAGTCAGTACCACCACCCTGATTTGCTTATCCATGTTATCAGTTGGTAACGCCGCACCCCCCACCCAATTTTCCACCGAGACTGGTTCATAGCCCCCATATTCAGTGCAGATGATTTGGGTCACAGTTGATAAATATAAATGTTATTGATATTTTTTATTTCAGAACTTTTGTTTAATCGAATCAACTTTCTCCAGGAATGCAGGAGAACTAGAGAAAATCATTAAGTGGACCCAACTGAGACGGAGACCAAACTTTGGCTCACAGACTGCAACATTACAGCTGTTTCGCATTTGGACAACAGAAAGATCAAGTGAAACAAGTCTTGTACATGGACCAAGGAAGTGTCAAGCGAAATCACCAAAGTCCAGCGTGCTGTTGTCATAAAACATTCAACATAAACAAACAGGCAGGCACCACAGAGCAGGGAATCACCTTAACGACATCCCCTAAAAAAGGGTCTAAAGGGTCTGATTCTCGATTAAGGAAAGAGTCTGGGGGGGGGGAACTACTTTCCATTTAACAGAACTGGAATAAATTTTTAAGTAAAAAATATCATCAACATAAATCTGCTTAAATTATTTGCCACAGCAGCAATGTTAAGCAGAGAATATAGTACACTATTCTGCGTAGTACATGTCTCAAAAGCCCCCAAAAAGCTCTCCCAACCAAACCACAAACCCACAAATCGACCCTTAGTCCCACACACACAGAGGGCTACGGCTGTCTGAAGCTGTCATCAGCCCATCTCCCAAACACACACACATTTTTCTGGCAGACACAACCCCAGTGCCCAGTCTAAGAAAAACACGCGCTGAAGCAAACTATTCCCTGGTTAGTAACTCCTAAAACCAAGCACTGCGTTACTGGGGAGCCCCCGGCCCTGGAAAGCTATGGATGCCAACATTCTGCCATCGCTATAAAACCCTGACAATTGAATTCCTTCAGCTGAACAGAGTTAAGGCAGGGCCTTTTGACTGCTGTTTCACTAACAAAATTTATTTTTAATACTCATAATTATTATTATTTTTCTTTCATGCAGGGCATTTCAAACACTTTCTATATTCTAATAAACGTAAGCAAAAGGGTACTGTTAAAAAAGTGTAGCATTTAGTCACACAATCAAAAGAGGGGATCGGCGTTGTGATCAGACTATGGGTTCATTGAGGCCAAAATATCCATTATGATTTCATTTGAAATAAAAATCCACAGTGTAGCCACAGTGGTCACGGTGTGAGTGACAACGTACACATGCCATGCTGCGTGAAAACTTTTTTTGTAGGGTTTGCTGAAAACGGGCCCCCCTCCTCCATGGACCACCTTGACTTCTGTCCCAGGCGTTCCAAGGGAATTCACACATGACTGAATTTCATCCAGACACACAGGATCACGATAAAATCTAATTTAATTAAATGTAATTTAATTCCCTTTTTTGTTTTGTTTTCCCCCCCCGGCATCACATTTTGAGTATCTGCTAACTAATGCCTGCACCCATCCTGAATACAGCAAGACGGCTGGAAAAACTGCTCTTGCTAGTTCATTGCCGAAAGAAAACCACAGAGAATTTTTGGGGAAAATCTGGATTGATGGATGTATTTTTAATTTATAATCGATGCTTTAATTCATCAGAACGATGAAATAATCAAATTCAGCGCTATAAACGCATTAAATGGTTCGTCTGGACACAAAGGCGAGGAAGTGAGTAAGTGAGCTGGGCGGGCTAAATCCAGGTTTAGCAGTCATCTGAAGCAGGCCTCGTGCGAGTACTCACGGGTTTGACGCCCCGGGGGATTGGGGGCAGGAGATCGCCCCTAACTAGTGGTTAATATGGCCAGCGGCCAGTTGGCTACAGCATAGAGTGAAACTGAGAAGGCGAGAAGAGGTCTCGGTAAGGCCGCTCGCCAAAAGCAGAAAGAAACACCAAGCAGGCTGGCGCGAACACCTCGCTCGTATCATTGACCCGGCAGAAAATAAAAATAATAGTGAGGCATCGCCAGGCTGGTTTCGACATTACGTCAACCACAGACCTGAAATTCCAGGCAATTAATCCGTGAAAGCAGGTCACAAAGCGCGGATCATTCCTTTTTGTTAAATGTTTTTTTTCAGGAGGAACCACGCTAGCCTTAACGTCCTCTCTACCACATTGTTTTAGAAAGGTTCCCTGTCATCCGCAGGCAGATTAAACAGGAAGGAAGGAAGGCAAAAACATAAGCTGTGGACATCCTCAGATGTCAAAATGGCCATTCGGTGGTTTCTGTGAAGGAAGTTAGCTTCATCCTTGATGAAGCCCCCAGCTTATGAACAACAATAGGCTGCCAGGAAAAAGTTATGGCAATTAAATCTCACCAATAAACCACACAGGAAGGTTTCCAAATCCTTGCCAACTGATACATTGTGTCTGTGGGAAATGTATATTGTTTAGAACACTGTTAAGTCCACGCTGAAGCACTTCAGTGGTGTGGTTTTAACAGGCTCTGGAGACAGGAGTAGGTGAAAAGCTGTTGTTCATCTCTGTCTTCAGGCATGGGAACCCAGGAACTCCACTGCGCCTTCACTTCGCCTTCACTGCGCCTTCACTGCATCTTCACTGCGCCTTCACTGCGTCTTCACTTCGCCTTCACTGCGCCTTCACTGCATCTTCACTTCACCTTCACTGCATCTTCACTGCGCCTTCACTGCATCTTCACTGCGCCTTCACTGCGCCTTCACTGCATCTTCACTTCACCTTCACTGCACCTTCACTGCGTCTTCACTTCGCCTTCACTGCATCTTCACTGCGCCTTCACTGCGTCTTCACTTCGCCTTCTCTACGCCTTCACTTCGCCTTCACTGCGCCTTCACTGCATCTTCACTGTGTCTTTACTTCATCTTCACTACGTCTTCAAGGCCAGATACAGATTCCAGGGGGGCCCATCTGATAGCGCTGGTCAGGAAGGGCCACAGGAGACCTGTCAAATTAAACACCTTCCAACTGAGAGCAACTGAGAGCGGAGACATAGACTGAAAGTAAGAGTAAAATACTTAAGGTAACTCTAAAGAGGGGTGGGTAATTTTCTACATCCAAGGTCTGATAAATTAGTAGACAGTACCTCTTTGGCTTTTTGTACTGACACATATCAATATCATCCATGTAATCACACTACGCAAAAAAACATGCTTCATCTGAGAGGTATAATTCTGGTCAGAAATGATGTATGGTTCCATTAGGAAATCAAACTCTTCTAAGACCATTATTCAACCTAGATGGTACGTAGGGATTTCTGTAGCGAAGATGACTCTTCCTGGGACCAGGGTTCAGTGTTGTTTCACTCGCCCGTCAGGTGACCATTTCAACACCAGGTCAATGAACCATGGCATGTTAAATATTCTCTGTATACTCATTGAGTTCACTTTTAATGAAGTGGGACAATCTGTGGCGGATATAGGATTGTCAGTACCAACCATAAATGCACATTACATGAGCAACAGAACCAACAAATTAGCGTTTTGAGATATTTTTTATTACAAAATCTTTTTCAGCAGGGTTTTCTTTCAGATTTGAACACTTTCACGTTCTATGTCGGTCTCCCTACCCAGACCCCTCCCCAAGAGCGAAAGCAGCTAACGCAAACCATTTAAACGGCACTCCATCGATTCTGGTGTTGCAGCCCTGAATGTGTAGACCACGGGGAAACGATGGAAGCAGTCCAGTGCGTGCCGTATACAAGCCAAATGGACATAAAACACAAGAACAGGAGAAACGCTCAGTGCTTTCCTAAATGCGTCAATGGGCTGGAAATCCTGTCATTAAAAAGCAGTTTTTAGTCCACCAGCAGCGCTGGACCCGACAGTCTGCCTATTGAACTGAAGATGGACCCTGACACCATTGCCATTTAACAGCAGGCCGGTGGACAGGGGGTGGTATTACTGAGCACGACTAACACTACTCAACAGCTCCAGCACATAGGCCACACACTGGGGACCAAGGTCATCCCATTGCTCATGTATTAATCAGCTAATCCGTAACAATGGTGACAAACACGCAACGGCACGCCGGGGAGGGCAGCAACAGGCTGGCGTGGCGTATCAGAGATCCGGTTTCTGTTTGTGCTCCTATAGCTCTCCAGCCTTCTCAAAACCGCTCGCAATGACTGATGCCATCAAACTTCTGCACTTGTTAAAAATAAGCAGGTAAGAGAACAAAATGCATAAATTATAAATTAATTACACATTAATAACACATACGGCAGTGATTGGACAAACAAAAATAAAGCACCAAAAAAATGTTCAATTGTTCCACTCTAACTGGCTATATACACATTCAAACCAAATAAGTACCAAAATAATATATTATTATTTTATATCAGTGCAGTATCAGTATTATTTCATTACATATGCTCTTATTTATGGGATTCCCTTATAGTGGGTCCCCACCATGAATCTGCATCCCCCTAAATTTGGTCCAGCTGTCTATCCACTTTCAATGGTCAAAATGGTTTTTGGTCCTTTTATTCTTGTTTAAGGTTTTGTGTTCCTAAACCGCCACTCCTTGGCTACGATTTGTAGCCACAACACGCAATGTACAAATCCGATCCTTGTAGGACATCAGCAATGGGGTAAATTAAGAGCAGAAAAAAGAATAAAGAGAAAACTGAAGCAGCTGAAAAGCCAAAGTGCAGCGGCGCGCAGCAGGAAAAGCCACTAACTCCAAAGCTCGGACAGGAAGCGGTTTACTGCCTCCATGCACAACAGCTGAAGGAGACAGGGAGAAGCACGCAAAGCTGTAGGCCTCACAAACCACACAGAGAGAACGGCTTGTGCTTCGACATGCATCCAAATAATTTAGGGCTAGCCTGATTAGCTAGTCCGTCTTAGCGAAAAAGCACAAAACAGCTAAAGCAAGTCTGTATCTGGCTCGGCAGATGCAAAGGTGGAGGATACATCAGGGTTCCTGATCTTCAGCCCAGGTCCAGGGGCGACAAGGACAGAGAGGGAAATGTGGAGGTGATCCAGCCGGCATCGACCACAACATATTAATATATATTAACATATAAATATTATGACCACCAACACAGCCAAATGGACAAGGACACGGTAAACCAATTTGCTTCTACTTCTTCCAAAACTGTATTGACATATTCCTGTAAATCCCAGTTCTCTAAAATAAGAGAGCCATGCCGCACAGCTAGAAGGATCGGGAGTAATGGCAAGCGAGATGGGAACTTTTTTGACAAGCCACGAGCCACCACACAAGACAGTATGAGAAAGTGTGCGCTTGCATGTGTGTCTGTGCCTATGTGTATGCGTGCGAGCACGTGAGTTAGTGTTTTAAACCCCTTCCCGCAAACCCAACCCTTCAGCGGTTTACGGCGTTAGCTTCTCCGCGTTCCCAGAGAGGCTATTCAACAGGGTCTTCTGAAAGCCTTCGTCAGAGGCCTCTGGGATCAGGTACTCCAGCAGCAGGTCGCAGAAACAGTGTACCAGGTGCCTGCAGAGAATCAGAGGACAGCTCAGACAACAGGTGCAGCCAGGTCACTGATTTGGGCCAGGGCTCAGGAGAGGAGACAAGACAGGGGGCCGGCGCAGGGGCCAGACCACAGGAAATACGGGGGTGGCAGCACAGACTGTCATGACATCTCAGGTTTCCCCCAGTAAGGAGACTACCAGCAGATCTCACACACAATCCACTTGGTCCTGAAGGCCCCTACATTAAAGCGTTTTTTTCTTTCCTTCTCAATCCAGTGCTGGCATTCAGACTGTGGGAAGTTCTCTGGGGGTGAACGTTTATGGTCTAATTAAACCAGCTGGCCAAAGGCAGACGGACGGCACAGCCGTACATGGAGAGAAGCAGGGCCGGCAGAGCTGAAGGGCTGGGAGAAGTCAAACGCCCCGGTGAGAACACAAAGCCCGCTAGGGATCATGAAGAAAAGAGCCGGTAAAACCTCGCTCAGGTGAAAATCCCACGCAATGCCCAACCGAAGCCAACCTGCACAAAGGGCAGAAAGGATCAGTGGAGAGTCCTGGCCCCCACTGCAGCCTCTGTGTAACAAAACGTAATTATCTAGCTAGGACATCCTAACCTAGCGCGGGTGTGATAAGTCAGACGACCATCACGCGCGCCCTTTGACAGGAAAGATTAGCGACAGCTTTTTTTTTTTTTAGGCTCTGGATAGGGTTTTAAAAGGGTTATATTTTCGGGGCAGCATGTGGACTTCAAGGGACGCGTACAGCAGCAGCAGCAGCAGCAGCAGCAGCAGCAGGAGGAGGAGCAGGAGCGGCCAAGGCGAATTTTCGGAGGGGGGTTGGGAGAGGGGGGCTGGAACAGGACAGGAATTCGGTCATCACGGGCACAGCGTCGGCCTCAGATAGATCGGCTCACCACCACTCCGTTGGCCTTTTTTCTCTCGCTGGACATTTCTCCGAGTTTAGAATGGGAGTGATGACAGCAGCTTGGCCAGGGCTGTTTTATATCTGCTCTTGATTTTGCAATTGCGTAAATGCGTCCGTGTGTCAGTCTCTGGCACGGCATCAGTCTCTGGTACACGTATTGTCTCTGGTTTTGAACGGAACTGTGTGCATGCTACGCGAGTACGCCAAGGTTATGGCAGTTTTGATTCAGTTTTAATTATTATTCTAGTTTGGTCTTTCATTTAAATGTAATTCGTTTCAGTTTAGTTTAATGGTGTTGTTATTATTATAGTCGATCCATTT
Organism: Hiodon tergisus; assembly: GCA_025775045.1. Classification (NCBI taxonomy): domain Eukaryota; kingdom Metazoa; phylum Chordata; class Actinopteri; order Hiodontiformes; family Hiodontidae; genus Hiodon; species Hiodon tergisus. The sequence continues at coordinate 6,935 of JAOVYW010037126.1, read as the reverse complement.
CTACTTACATTTCTAAGTATTGGTTTTATTCTAGAAAAATCCTCTCCATGAAGCAACATGATGCCCATCATGCATAAAACATAAGATTTAAAAAAATCCTCCAGAGGATGGAGGTTCACACACTGAGAAGATCCCTTTAACAAGTTATCAGGATACAAGGTCTTCTGCAATGGGAGCCATCTTTGGATATGCTGTCATTTTAGCTTGCGTTCATTAGCATTGCTAGCCAGCATTTGTTTTAATGATTTCGCCTGGCTGAGAGAAATTTTTTTAGTAAAAGTAGTACTTCTACTTTTCCCCCCCTTTTTTTCTAATATTATTTCTACGCTCTATTTTCTACTTGCTGTTTTCCAGCAAATATTTTAATTTTGAGATTCGTTTTCGTTTTTCATAGATATAAAATTTGTGTTTTTATTTTAATTATAAATAGTAACGATTATAACCTTTGTATTCACACACACACGCCTTCGTGCATTAACCTGTGTGTGTGATGTGAGCACACTACACCCATCTAGAGGTTACCTGTTGATGTCGGAGTCCTGCAGGGAGTCTTGCACAGTCTGCCAGCTCAGTCGATACTTCTCAGAACCCAGCACGTCCGGGATGGGGTCTGGAAACACAAGGCAAGGCGGGGACATGGCAGCTGAGCAGAACGGTTTCAGGCACTGGTCCGTCACTTCATCCACACTCCCACCAGGAACCAAACCCAGTGCTCAATACTCAAGCCTGGGTACTGCCTATGACAGTTGCTAAGGCCTATGTTATATTTCCAGAACATTTCTAGGGCACAGGTAAGAGAAAAGGAAATCGGTGTCTACATACTTCCAGCATGACATTCTATATTGGCTTCAGGAATACATTTTAAGGATGCTTCACAAATGGCTGGAAGGAAAAATAAAATCTTGTGAAACAATAACACCGTGAGATCATGCAAAGCAGAAACTCTATGCAAAGCACCCTATATTATCACTTAAATTTGGAATTGACAATTAATTTTCATGTTTTCTCCCCAATTATGAATTACGCCCATCTCATATTGTCACTATGAATCCTGGAAGTAATGCGATTGGTCTTCTCCAATCCAATCACCTTCAAGCCACTAGTCCCTTTACAACGCGCAAGCTGCAAAGCCCTCGTGAGAGGCTTAGCATTGATTGGAGAGGCACTGGCAGCCTGCAGGCTCCCAGAAAGTGGCCCAAAAAGATCCTGCTTATTACGTCCTGCTGGTCCTGCTTATTCCGAGCTACCCAGCCAGCCCAGGGGCACTCCGCAGCTGAGCTCTCCAGGTGGACCCAATCTCCATGATTGGTTCCGTCGGTGCTTTACCAACTGAGTCGCTTTGGAGGTTAAAACATTGTTCATTTTTCTGAATTGTATAATCACTTTGTGTTCATATTTGATAATGACATAAATTATACTGTCGGTAACTGGACATGTGCTGCAAGACTCCAGTTTCACTCTTTTTTATCAACCCCTATAATACACACACGCACACAAAAAAATCTTTACTGCCAAACATCCAACCTCCAATGATACTTTGGAGGTTAAAGGAACAGTGTGTGAGCAATATGACCCGGCCAGCAGGGGGCACTAACCTGGAAGCAGGCCCATGAGGCAGTGCAGAGCCTCCTGGCGGGTGGCCTCCTTCTGCTGGGCGCTGCGCTGCGGGTTGGGCCAGGCCAGCAGGGCGCCCCCTGGCCACACAGTCTCCTGCAGCGTCTGCAGATATGTCACCCAGCGAGCCGTGCTGGTCAGGTTGGCGACCCCTACATCCAGCCACCTAGGGGGGAAACACATACAAAGGGGGTCACCAAGCAAACCACTGGGGGCTACAGGGCCATGTGTCGCTCCCGTTTGTCACCCACCTGTCACCTCACCCTGTCTCTGCACACATGTATGATACCAATTCACCGCATCTGTAGAGTGTTAACAGTAGGCACACACTGTCACTGAGGGTTCCAGAGTGCTGCCAGACACTGATGACACAAAGCATGGTGGAAACAGAAGTACCAGACATACTTGCTGTCTGTGTGGGGCAGGTATATACAAAAAGCACCCACAAATCTTTCCAATCCTTGTGGGGCAGGTATATACACAAGCCCCTGCTTGCAGAAGGCCTTTTTAGATAGACTCAACAAGAGTGCGAACACCCAAAGGTCATTATTGGCTACTAAATCCTCATCAGTTGTAAAACATGTTCCTGCCGCATGTGTCCATGGTTTTTTTAAACACTTGTGCAAACAGTATGATTATGCAAGGCTTAACATTCAGAGCTCATCACATTGAGGCAAGGCAAAACCAATGAACATTAAAATAACATATTGCAGATGTGGTTATACAATTCTGCAAATTCCACAAAAATTATAAAATGAAATAAAAAGGCCTTTAAAGCATTGTCCTTCGTGTTTCCAAACTGTTCTGGGTAATTTGCTCTGTTTGACCCACTCAGTTCCCTGAGCTGTTTTAGTACAAGGTGGAGTCATGGTGGGTGTAAGAGCTGGCTGTAGCTACGAGCAGGTGAGAACCCTTGAGCTTTTTATCTACACCCATCCAGATAATCGCGGACATCTGGGTTCAACGGCATGTCAGTCTCCGCGATGATGAGGTCAAAAGCTCCGTGATGGGTTTCCCCAAAATGAATCCTCACAAGACTGAGGCAGGCCTGCACTCCCTTGGAGAACCTCTGTGAGACTCTGAAAAGTGTTTTGCACGCATTCATTACAGCCCTAAACCAATACCTACTAACAAGCCTGTTACGAATAGCACATTTTTAATGCTGACCATTAAATTAATTTCTGAGTCCTATGGAGAGCAGAATCTTTTTGCAGGTTCCTAAGTTAAAAGGCTTGGGATGGAGCCAGAAAGGTAGAAATCTAGAAAGTAGAAAATGAGAAGCTAAATGGCTACCGGCTTAGCAGCTGTTTTACAAAAATCAATTAGAGAGTAATGTCAATTATGACACCCTCCCCTCACCCGGTCCATTCGAATGTACTCAACATTTTGGACCCAGCAGAGGTCCAACCAGGCCTAACCCAGCCTCTCTGTGTCTGTTCTATGAAAAACTCAGAGAGCGTTCAGGTCCCAGCACAGAAGCGCTCTGATCTAACTGTCATGTGGAGGCATGGTTTATGTCTTTCTGAAGCAAAACTTTCCTGTCAGGACTCCCATCAAGTCACTGGGGAGGTGTTGGGAAGAGTGGTTCCGTTTTATCTGGCGTACGACTTGCACTGGCTGGGATCTCCCTCCCTTTGTCTCTCCCTCCAGCTCAGATGAACTCACTTTGACTTGCGCTATGACGAAGACACGCTTGTGCTGCCAAACCTTGAACATTAACAAACGAAGGGCGATTAACATGAGATATCAATAATGTAAATGTGACAATGGTAAGTACATAAAGCACTAATAGGCTGTTCTCACTTTCAGCTCAAATGTTTCAAAATACTGGTGGCACATCATTTTGGACCCATGGCCTGTGATTTTAACTAGGAAACAAGGGATCATTCTTTAAATTAATATAGATATCATCCATACATTTATACAGCTTCTTGGCATTTTGTTTGTTTTTTAACGAATAACCTTTCATTTGAATTCCTCTTGACTGGAGAGAGAGCAAACAGGACTTGGGGTTATGTTAGAGTACCAAAATAGCTGTTCGGTGCATGGAGTGCCTTTTTTTTTTGGACTACGGGACAGAGCGAACAGACTAAACAAAGAGGCCCCGCTCTGGGCTTAGCGGAGCTGAAGGAAATGAAACACGGACACGCTTCAACAAATCTGTTTACAACAAACTTCTCCGTTGGAAAGAAGATGTTTAGAAGGTCCCCAGCCATGCGCCTGTAGCCCTCTATAGCCCTCCTCGAGGTAAGGAGTCCTATAAAAGTCCTGGACCCACCTGTAGCCCTCTAGCCCTCTAGCCCTCCTCGAGGTGAGGAGTCCTATAAAAGTCCTGGACCCACCTGTAGCCCTCTAGCCCTCCTCGGGGTGAGGAGTCCTAAAAAAGTCCTGGATCCGCTTGTAGCCCTCTAGCCCTCCTCGGGGTGAGGAGTCCTATAAAAGTCCTGGATCCGCCTGTAGCCCTCTAGCCCTCCTTGAGGTGAGGAGTCCTATAAAAGTCCTGGACACGCCTGTAGCCCTCTAGCCCTCCTCGGGGTGAGGAGTCCTATAAAAGTCCTGGACCCACCTGTAGCCCTCTAGCCCTCTAGCCCTCCTCGAGGTGAGGAGTCCTATAAAAGTCCTGGACCCACCTGTAGCCCTCT
>JAOVYW010037084.1:0-27530 GCA_025775045.1 Hiodon tergisus | reverse complement strand
TGTGTGTGTGTGTGTGTGTGTGTGTGTGTGTGTGTGTGTGTGTGTGTGTGTGTGTGTGTGTGTGTGTGTGTGCACGTTTTATGTGAGAGTGTGTGTAGGTATGCAAAAGGGTGATGACTGAGTGGAAAGGGGGTTACTGAGGGAAGCAGGGCAGAAAACATGGAATTTAAACAGCTGTGCTTGACAGTAGCAAAAAACAGACAATCCAGGTTCACAATTTAAATATAAGGTGCCCCCGTGAGAACCCGAACAACAGGCAAACTCTGAAGCAAGCAGACCTCCCTGACTCATCGTCCAAATAAAAGAAAAAGACAAAATAAAGAAACAACCTAAATGCACAATGACATGGCACTTCCTCCAGGATCTTTAGTGTGTTACAAAATATTTATAAATATTCACTTTATTTGAAGCAGTGTCAAAACTGGTAACAGAGACTATGTTTAATCTCTTGGTTTGATATGTTAACAAAACAATAAGCCTTCACCCAACCCAAACAGCGCCTGAACGGCTGTGATAAGAAACCTTTTTACCTACAACCCCATCAGAAGCTCTGCTTTTAAACCCATCCTGGAATGTACAGGCAGGTAAGTGGGTCAGAAAGGACCTCCACTTATCCTGGGAGGGAGGTAGAGTTTAATGAGTGGGGAAGGAATTGCTATGGCCATCAGCTTTTAATTTCTTCTTAAGGTATGACCCACATGCAACCTGATAATAGCCTGCCCCTTTTGCCAAGCCTTGGCCAATGTCCTTCCATAGACTCATTTAGGAGAGTCATCTGGTGTTTCATGAACACTGATGTTTAATCCTACTGTGTGTCTTTAGCACATCGGTAGATCGACTGCTGTTGGGGGCACCCATTAACCCCCCTATTAGCAGTTAATTAATAACTTTATACCACATATCAAGACTTGCTTGACTAAAGTGGAGGGCAACGCCTTTTAATGTTTTGATTGACTTATTAGTGGATGGCATTTTAGTGTCTTTGATTTAATTGTGTTCCCCCTTTAACGATAAAGGCAATAAAAAATACAGACAAAACGGCTACCCAGGAAATGACTGGCGGATTAGAGAGAGAGATAGATTACAGGTGTCTTGGTCGACCTCTGTTGCAGTTCCGCTTTAAAGAACCGAAAAATCCCGCGGGGCTCTACGGGACATTTAAATTCACTCGCTTGGGCAGTTTTTTCGTTTACGAGATTCTAATAAGTGGTTAAAGCACCCTTCAGATTTAAATAGAGGGGCGGTTGATCGCTGTCTGTGAATTTTCAAACTGATGTTCAGAATATTCAATTGTAGCTTTGGTTTTAAACCAAAAAGCAGGAAGTGTGAAATTGTCATCAGCGTCGTATCAGTTATTGCTCAAGTCGTCTCCTCTCATCTAAGGACTATCTACCACGGCGGGAGAGACGGCGCGTCGGCTTAAAACGGCATAGTGGCAATCAACTTTTGTCAACCTGCGTTTGAAAACTGCGAACCCTGAACCCAAGACGGCTGAAGACCGAGCCTTGTAAACAACTTTGAGAGCGTCAAAAAAATCCCGGTCCTCCTTGTACTCAAACCACTCACAACAAAAACAGGGAAGTCAGTTTTCCGTTCTTGTCACTCTGAAATCCCAAAGAAAACCATTTCAAAAGTAGTGTTTGCTACCTTAAAATCTAATTAAATTAACGTAATCAATTTTGTGTAATATTTCGTCTACGCGCCTAATGATATATTTAAAAAAAAAAACTTTTTAATACCTAGGCGTTTTAATAGTAGGTTATTTGCAATTCATTTAGCTGCCCATATAAAAGTGATATCTTTAAAACTTACAGGACCAACGCTGCAGGGCAAGATAAACCACATAAATATTGTTGAAACTCAACCCTGCCAAGATTTTAAAGACGTTAATTTTATTTTAACCCCATTTGCTCGGCTAAACGTTGTTGGCCTCGGTTTCCTCAAATTTGACGTAGTTACAATTTCTTTGTAAATACTGATCTCTTTGTGCAGATCAGAGTTGCCTTGGTATGAAGATTGTGTGCGTTAGCATATGCACAGCTGTTACGTTTCGGAAACTTACCGTACAAGCAGTCCTTTGCCCAACAGATCCGTATGAGTGATGGCTAGATAGTTTCCGAAACATACGCTCGGGAAATTTTTGTTTAGTTAAAACGATACCAAGACTCTGTTTTCGTTGGTATTATTCTTCTTGCCTGTGAAAAGAGCTTTTTTTTTTCTTTTCTCTCGTCAAATGTATCGCACAGCAATTTTAAGCTTTTACTCCGTTACACCGCAGCGCGTGAGGAAAGACACTAGCAGCAGTAGGTTGATCACACGTCTCCATGCCCTTGCCCGTTGGAAGTGATCGCTGAACACAGCCTTGCCTCAACGCTCTTTTTGGACCCAGCCCCCAACAGTCTGTCTCTACGCCGTTGGCTGAAGTACGCAAGTAAAGCCTGCTCTCGTCTCAACTCCAACCGGGCTAGCGGGTAGGGGTGCCACAGGGAGTTTAGGGAGAACCGATTTTGAAACTTAATTTAATAAATTGAATAAGGTTTGGTATTTTCTCCTGTATTCCGTACTTTGGGATGACCACTATAGAGCTTTTTTTTTTTTTTGTCAATGGAGACAATCCTGCTGTCACTTGTGAGCCAAACGCCCTGTCCCGCATTGCATTTTAAGTGTAACCTGTGAACATTATTCCAGCAGGACATGTTGAACTACAATATCAATGGTACTTAGTAATGTAGGTCACTACTAACAATAATGTAGTAATGCAGCGGTCCAAAGCCAGCTTTCTTCAGGCCTGTGTGTTTGCAGGTTAAAACCCCCGGGGCGGGTGCTGCGGTTGTGTCCTTGAGCAATGTGCTCAGCTGTAACTGCTTCCGCATCAATATCCACCTCATACTGGTTGCTGTGTGAGCCTTTAGATGGGGGATTTTGCTGAGCAAGTAAATGCTAGAGCTATATGACATGCCGCAATGGTATATGGCATGGTTCTCCGTTTGTTCAGTCTGTTATGTTTTACATATTTTAAATGCTTGTATGCATAGTGGCATGTGGATGGTTCCAGAATTCCTTGTATATTACGACGAGAGGATGACAGGGAGGTCATCCGGAGTTTAAAGTCATCTCTGTGGGTCCCATAGAAGGGTTCACTGTCCCGCAATTCATTAGCGCAAGATACCGGGCTAGTTTAACCGCCATGTTCGACTTGGCTGGTCACAATTGCTTCTGACACCTCCTATTCCAAAATCTGAAAACATTATGTGCTGAACCACTGTAAAACACGAATACACAGACACACACATGCATGCACACATAGACATGCACATGGGCTCAGATGCGCACACATCACTCCCACTTGCTTCGCTATGTTTTTGGGGGTTTTTTTTCATATGCTTTCAGTCGGGCATGTTTTCCAACAGGTTTTTCCAGGATTACGTTATTACCGCAGCAGTAACATCATTTCACTCACAAATAGGATCTTCAAATGAGTTGTGCTACATTGCTTGTGTCGGTGCAGCTGAGGACACTCCATTAGGCTCTTGTGAAATATCTCTACTGAAGAGATCTGCCAGTTTTTTGTGAGGCTGTGTGCGTGTGTGTATGTCCGTCTACCTGCCTGGGCTTTTTTAAAGGTTCTGATGTCAGTTTATGCAGAGGATTAGTTATAAGTAATCTCTCTTGCATTATTTCTTCATGTCTGTGTGCTGTTTGAGATTTACCATCACCTAGAGGTCATTAAGCAATGATGCTCGAATGTAAAAGTGTTCTGTGACTTTAGCATGGTTACTACAGGTTCAGAAGCAGATAACATTCATGTAAACAATTTCTCATGGAGCTGCATGGCTCCGGCCACATGGTTGACTGCTCCTTCCACACTTTGAGACTAGGTGTAACACTGGTTCCTGCCCTGTTTGCACTGCTGAGGGAACATATCACAAGTTACTGGCTCCCTACTTTCTCTAAGCATAAAACTTAGATTTGTGAGCCTCTAGGCTTATACTACTGCTTGCTGTAACTAATAAGTTTAAGAGTGAATGGTGTACAATTTCGGTGTCCAGAGTTCCGATGAGAAATTAAATGGGGTGTCAAAAGGGGGTACTGTGACAACCAACAAATTTGATTTTTAAACTATGTTTTTCATGAACCAACATGAAACACAAGAAATATAGATACACATGTAATGGGCAATGCATGTAGATGTGTGTTTTTATAAAATATCATTTTATTTGGCTATTCAATATACAGGCAGATGCACTATTTGAATGTGAGATATATAAATCATTCAAAATTTTAGACCAGACAAAATCAGTGCAGTGCCATCTGTTTAATCTTAATTCCCTTTATCTTCATTACTGAGTTTACATGACTCGAGGGGAAACTTGACTCATAGTCAGTTTGATGGATCCTCTTTGTTTTTTTCGTTCTCTTCTGTACTGGCTAGCAACCCCTGAAACACCTTTTTGTGTTTTTTTAGTTTTCACTTTTTACAGCGCAAAACAGAAGAAACCACATAAAACACAGACAAACTCAAGATATCGCCATGTCTCCTGCCTGAGTCACTTAACTATCATTATTAGTCAAGACAGACGGTTGCTAAAATGTTCTATTCCCTGTCAAATGAAGGCCACCCGCTGTTGGCACGTTATTAAATGCCTCATTGATTTGCTAAAGGCACTCTGTTGTGCTGTAACTTTCCATGTCACACATCAACCACAAAGAGAAGCCACTCTTGCAGCCGCTTCGTGTAAAACGGGACAAATCAAATGTACCAACAAAAGAAGACCAATGGGACAGAATGACATCAGAGAGAAGGGAGGGACATCTTGTATTCTCATCTGTTTCCTTTGACGTCACGCCGCTCAATCCATAGCCAACCTGACTGTGGCTGGTGCAGCAACTTATTTGCATATTACCATGAACATATTGTTTTGCTTTTATGGCATATTAAGTCTTTTGTTCTCTTCTTTTCATGAGTGAATGAAAGATTTGGGTCAGAAGCTTCTGTACAGTTTATTCTAGAGCGACTAGCTGGCAGCATTATTTGAATGTCCTCTTCTAATTTTTACAGTGGGTTTTTTTGACGCCGTGCTTTTCTACTAAAGCTAAATTGATTTATGAAATGGATCTCTTGATAAGTTCTTAGGAAATTGGAATTTCCTGTCATTTTGACAGTTTAACAAAAACAATCTAATTTAGTTAATTCAAATTAAAACAAAACATTGTGTATGGGATTTGAACAGAAATCAATATATTCCAGTGCATTTATTTCTTAAAACACCTTGGGGGGCTTTTGAGAAAATATCTGAATAGTTACTACAGCAAGAATAAGTAAATAACTTTTGTCTGAAATATTTTTTTTATTCATTTTCACTTTTACAATATAAAAGTTGTAAAACTGTGTAGACACACCTATTTTACGAATACAAGTAGATTCAAGGCATGGCCAAGTCATGTTCACCTAAATTCAATTTTGAAAACGGAACTTGTTTGATTCACTTTTCTTTCCATTGCCCCAGCACCTCCCCATTTGGTTTTCTATTTGCCATATACACTATGCAGTTCTCCTCAGTCGGGGTGAGTTTTTGTATTTGTATTCTGGTTTTGTAGTTTGTGTAATAACTTGGTTAATAAAAATCATTTATTTGGAGCTGTGCTCGAGTTCGTTATTGCTTTGGTGCATTAGAACTGCGTGACACAGGTTTTTACATTTCTCACACATTACGGATTACTATTGGTATGAAGCCAGCATGTGTTTTTTACTAGTTTCCAACTGTTTTCATTTTTTAAATTGATTTGCACATCTGAAGTTCTCACCCTGTCATAGTGTTTTGGTCAGTATAAAAGTCCCTGTGTCATTTTTGGAGGACTCATTTGAAAACTACTTTTCTCCATGGGCGTTGGCATTTTAGACAAGCGATATCATTAGTCCTCTGAGAACTCTGACGGTTTTCAATAAATATTTGTGTGCTCTCCCTTGCCTCAGAGCACAGTGTAAATAGCCAAAGCCCCATGAGTGTGTTTCAGCTTATGTCTCAAGGTGCATTTGGCCCTGATGCAGACAAATTTGGAGAACTGGTCACAAATTTAAGAAAGCGGTCATTTCAGTTCCTTGCGCTGGTCCTTGCAATATGAAAATCGGCATCGTAACAATTGTTTGATAGCTTTGCAGAAGCCCCTCTGTGGTGCGGATTCTTATTTTATACATTTTTACAGCTGGCTATTCATTGACAGAAACCAGGTTTAGGTTATTGTGGCACCATTTCACCCATTTATATAGCATGTACTGAAGATTGTGTACAACAGCAGGGCCCACTTAAGACCTGCAACATTCTGATCCACCAGGCCACCTGCTGCCTTTTAGGAACTACATTTAGAAACATTTACAAAGGTGGTATTGTCATATATGTTCCAAATTTATGTAACTAACGTAGCTTATAAAACACACAAATCCTAGTACTAGTAGTAGAGCTAGTACATGTTTTCCTTAACGTTTTGTGACTGGTGGAAAAACAAGTCTTAAATCTCAATCCATCCCTCACTCTTCACTCTAGTTAATAAAGCAGTGTGTGATTTTTATGGTTTTTGCCAGAAAAGGAATATCAAATTCATTTAGAAACCCCTAGTCCTGCTTCTAGCTTGAAGATTTGAAACTAACTACCATGTTTAATGCCCGATGGGGCAGTGCCTAGTAAGTGGGTCCTGTCCACTGGTCGTCTGCCTCAAAAGGGCTGTATTTACCTGCATTATTCATGAAGGGGGAAAGATGTGACTAAGTGTGAATAAAGGAAATCTCCTGACTGAGCGTTAAGGTTTGCTAAGCTCCTATTAGATACGCATGGACTGGAGGTAGGAGAGGGGGATCACCTTGTTAGGAAATTTTCCACTGTGTGCTTAGACTCGCATTGGTTTGGTTCCTACACTGACGCTTCTGAAAGCGTAACTCATGGCCACTCAAAGCGGTGGCTGGCTCTGCGGTAGAGCACACATATCACTGGCTGTTGACAGTCCTTGTGGCCATCTGATGATACCTGTTATAGGGGGCATGGCTGTGTTCTTTTCTCTGAAAGATTTGGGATAGGTGCCTGGCAGACAATGAGCCAAGCAGGGATGAAGATAAAGGCTGTGTCCTGTGTGTAGCGGTTTAATGGAGCCAGGCTCAATTCCCAGTCAGTGGTCCACTGTGCATATACATGTAGTTTACACTGACGCATACTACACAAACCTCTCAACACACAGTGGGACAGTGACCGCCTGTTCCTTGAATGTGTTTGTTAAATGAACATTTCCTGGCTCACTTCAGAAGGAGAGCGCATGTGTGAACACAAGGATGTCGCAGGTATTCAAACTATTTGCAGCAGAGGACACCCGCTGAGTTGCCAAAAGGGCCTCCACAGGAATCAGTGCCTGGTGCGGCTCCATGCAGGACACACAATGGTTAAAATAATTGATGAAATAATTTCAGTGTCAATGCAATCAATAGAAAACAGAGGGAGGCACTGTCTAACCTTGTCTGATAACGTATCTAAGAACTGAGCAGAAAAAGAAAAAACACAATCCAAACTATAATGGTTAGATGATAGAAAATAAAGAAAGGAGCTCACATAACTTCTAACTAATTCGTGCAATAGTTGTAGACAACTAAAGAAGGTAGATGCTTTTAACGAACAGTGTTGCTGCACAAAATGATCTGTTGTGAGAGAGAGAAAAAACTACCCAATCTATCCACGCAGAAACGCTTTCCACCCCCCTCCTCGCGCTTGTGATGCGAGGACAGCCGAGGACCGGCGCAGCGAAACGCACAGGCAGCCGCGGGGCAGCTGGCCTCTCCACTCAGGCAAACGGCAACGCAATTTAATGTGTCATGAGACCAGAGTAAAAGAGAGTCAACAGCATTTTTGCGTTGCCTGCCAGAACGACGCTCCGACACGAGATTAGAATGAACACAAGCCCCAACAGCCTTAGAAGCTAACCAGACAAATAAACCCAGAGGGAACGTAAAGGTTTTGTGTTCAGAGAAACGGGCAGTAGAAGTTAAGAGAAGCGGGTAAGACCAAGTCTGTTTCACTGTAAGATACAGTTTGTCAGCGTGTTTGTTATCGTGGGACGTAAAAGGAAGTCCACTGAATAAAGAGTTTGTCCGCGTTCAGCGTTATGGACGTTATGATGTATAGTGACTTGACGGTAACCCTGGAGCCGCACCGACTGCGACTTGCGTCAGTGCAAGCGCTGAAGCTGTCAGTTTTGTTATTTCAAAGGCCTTAACTGTTTTTGCATCCCCTTCCCTTGCATAAAAGCGGGAATGAACGATGTTTCTAATTCCGCGTTGTCATGCTGCGGTGTAACGTGGTCTAATTCTCAAGTTTATAAACACGTGAGTTTAGAAATAAAGTGAAGGTCGACGTGGTGAAGACACGTTCTGTTCAGCAAACTGTGGTCTTTAAATCTCCACCAGGCCCTTCTTTGAGAACGCTTCTTAAATCATAGCTGTACGAGCATGACCATGTCATTACGACCTACCGCACTTGGAAGGGATCTGAACCAATAAATTCAACCGGCTTCCAGATTGGGTAATCTTCAAGCCATCATTGAGGAAATTGATTGCATTTTACAACTTGAAATTCTTCTCTGAATAATGCAGAGGGCAACACAGAGAAATGAATGTGTGGAAAAACAGGACACGTCATGTGATGACGTCACTTAAATTAATTGCGGAACGGATAATATCTGGTTTTGATGTTACGAGTATAGCTCTCAATATGCGTTTATCTGAGTAAGCATTAGACAACCTAGGGGGAAAATAGTTTTTTTATAGATTTATAGCTGAAGATAATTACTCCCATTATTAGTCCCAGAGGCTGCAGTTTCTCTCGGTTTCTATGAGGTACACGTTACTGTCATGAAGGACAATCCTTTCAGCCACCTTGGCACAATGCAAGCCATTTCATATAATTTTAATACAATCTATTGCTACATGAGAATTGGAACAGGAGCTAAACTTGCCCAGACTCTTGTTACTAATAGAGGGTTTCACATTTTCATTGTGGAGCATGTTTTGAAAAACTGAAACACAATGATAAAATCTATTTGGAAAACGTAAAGCTAAAATATAGCTTTGAAAATACAACATAAATAAAGGCTTTTCAGGGATGCACAGGCTGAGAATTGGCCCATTGTTTGCCAGTACTGCCAGTACACAAATTCGGTAACCACTGTGGGGATTTCTTATGATAAAATAATACTGTATAATTTGAGATGGGAGTGGTTCAGAAAGTAGAAAAGTTGCCTATGTCAGTGTTGGACCTCATGAGACTAAATGAGCAGTTGTACGGAATCTTTGAGAAGAACGTCAAAGAAGAAAATGAAGTCCGAAGGTGTCTCCAAATCAAGACAATGTTACTTAACTATACATGTAGAACTCAAGACTTAGTGAATGAAATGAACATCTTTGCTAAAGTTTTAAATAAATACCATTTAAGCCAAGTCCCTCTGTGAGTCTCTTGGAAACTAAATAATATAAGCTCGGTTTTTTTTTTATCTGTAAGGAACTTAAGGACACTGAAGGAAGGTTTATGTTCAGGAATCCTGTTTGGAATTAGGACTTACCAGTTTTGCAGGTTGCCCAGCTGTCGAACCACCCTGTAAGCCAGGACACAGTAGTGACTCTGCAACCCCCCAGGGCTCAGGTTAGAATAAACATCAGCGCATTTGATTGTTTAGACATATCATGATCTTCTTTGGCTGCTTATCTGATTTGTTTACAGTTACTAACTGCATCTAAATCTTAATTTTTTCATGTTATTCCTGGAATGTTTTACAAAAAAAAAAATCTATTCCTTCATCAGTTCTCTGACACACAGACTTCTTTTATTCTCAGAGTTCAAACGTCATTCCCTCAAACAATGGAATGGAATATACTGTCCGCAAAAGATAATTCAGAAGCTTTAATTGTATTTCTATCTGGATCCGGAAATTACCCTTAGACTAAATAACAGCGCCTTGGTCCCAATTGGACAGATTAAAGAAAGGGCTGAAGTATTTCTGACAGACATGCCTGTGTTTTAGCCATATTGTGTGTGTGTGTGTGTGTGCTGTGAGAGAGAGAGGGGGTCAGCTCATGTGAAACTCACATAGCGCAGTCAGTGAGTGACAAGGCTGGTGTTTACACTCCCAAGAGTGTCAGCAAGGAATGGGGTCTGATCTGTGTGGGAAAATCGACTGGCCCTCCATGCCCCCCCTTCTAACCCCACATCCCCTCATGTAATGACTGTGGCGTGGCGCATATGGTTATCGTCACTGAGTTCTCGAACAAAACTAACTCAACGCCCCCTCGTACCCCTTTCTGTTTCTGTACCTCACTGACCAAGGCCTCTTTCTCTTTTTACTCCCAGAGGCTTTTTGATTAAAATGTCAAAACCCAAACGACTTTATACTGAGAAAAAGAAAAACAAACGTTTGAGGAACAGTACAGTTTTAACAAATCCCCTGCTGTGTTTCCTCAAAATGAAGTTCAACTTTTGATTTAATCTCTCCAGATACTAAAAGAGCCGAAAACCAGCTAAGGTTATTTTTACCTTTAGTTTTTAGCTGATAAATCCAGCCCACACACAGTGGATATGGACGTCCTGAGTGGGAATCGTGGGAATCGTGAGACATTTCTTCCTCCGTCTTGAATCTCTCGGCCCTGCCCCGGCAAAGGCTGTGGCCTCTGCGGATTGTGTTTTTAGCGGCTCGTTAAGAGAGCCGTGGAAAACATCCTCTGCGATAGTAAAAGCCAAAATGGCTCCCTTTTTGTGGGCCCCTCTGTGCTTTATGGCAGTATTTTACAGCATTTTTTTACAGTCCCGGTTGACAAAGGCCATCGGGGGCTGGGTCGACTTGGTGAGAGTGGTACAGCCGCCTCCGGAGGAAGACCACAGCACCCTGGAGCCCGTCGGCTCTGTCACACCGCCTGAGCAGAACCGACAACTCTATGAAACTTTGTCCCACGGGAAACACATGTTGGTGCGTAAATCAGGTGTCACTTTGCAAGATTCACGAGAAGCAGGAAGCTGGAGGCTGTTGTTTAGCACCCAAACTATTTATTTTGACGAAACGGGTGTAAACTGAAGGCCTGACTGCAGTTGTGAGAAGTAAAATGGATCTGTGGAACCAACCCCAACGCCAGGGATTGAATCCCCGTTAATTTAGGGGCCACGCTTAGTAACAGGCGAGCAGCAAACACACCAAGGTTATGTTGAGTCACATCCACATCTGAACTGGTACATTCAATTCTTTAGCATTTCATTATTTTACTTCTCGATTTAAGCAGAGTTTTGTCACGGATGCCATTGTATTTTCTCACCCCTCTGAAAAAAATGGGCCAGGGTTTAGCAATGCTCCCCTGAATTTGAGAACAACACTAAAACATAACCCTCTTCTCCCTTTCACTTTGTGACAATGTGAGGGAGAAGCGTGAGGGAGGATTAAATGCAGGTCTATGGAAACCTGGCCCGGAAGGCCCATGCAAATCTGCAGGAACCGAGGCCCAAAGCAGGGGAACAATCAGACACTGTTTCCTCAAAATGTCCAGGCGAACCGCTACCAGACCACTTGCTTCTGATAAATAAATAAAAACAGTTCCACCCCTGCCGCGGTAATAACACCTGCAAGGGAAATATGTCAGTAACGTTATTTATAAGAAAAGAAAACAAGCTAAACATAATCTTGTGTAAGAGCGAACAGCAGAGCTCAGTCTGTAAAACCAGAGGTAGCAAAGCTGCTATTCCACCCCGCCATTATCGCTCATGGCACCCCTCCCCCTTTCTCCCCGTCCTTGCAGCTGTGAATTTCGGGTCCAGCCTCCCGTCTCTGAGGCCCCTTCGCTCCGTGCCGACAGCTACAGGATTGCGTCATCACCCTCCTTGGTACTGAAGAAAAAAGCCGCTCTTGTTTTTGTTTTGTTTCTCTTTTTTTGTCGCGCACAACAGCGTTTCACATGGGCAAAGAAAAGAAGGCGTTCAGGGTCTGATTTTCATCTGCTTCGGGGCCGTCTGAGACATGCCAGCTGGAAAGCCAGGGGAACTCTAAACAAGGCAATCATGTAATTGAACACAGACAGCAGTGCTTATTGGAGTTGAACGACCTTGTTATGTACAACTTAGTTTCCCTCTCTCTCGCCCCCTGCTGGTAACGGCTGAATAAGCCCATTCATCTGTTCTCTCAGTTCCTCTGCTCATTCTCCTGACACATCCCTCCCTTTTTTGTAATTATAGTTAATTACGTAGACACCTTGTTGCAGGTTTGAAGGTGAGCGACCAGACCCTCTACAGGACTACTAGGAGACCATGTGAACCTCCACTTTTAAATTGGAGAGGCTTTTAATTACAGACAGAAGATTATCCATTAAAATAATTGCATGGTTTTGAGTGGCTTACAGCACAGGATGCAAAGATAATAAAGGGAAGGTTCCAACCTGTCAAAAACGACAAACTAATATTTCAACATTTCTTTCTTCATGTACTTGTCAACCTTGGCAGATGACAGTGCTTTTTAATGCACAGCTCCTCACTGAAATATTGCACTAATCAGGTTGTACAGCGGGATGAGTAGAACTGCCGAGAATCGCATGACTCCTGCCCCCAAACCTTCTCAAAACGACCCACGCAGCTCCCAGGACCATGCCCTGAAGGCCTGCAGAGCTAAACTAGAGAACCCCACTTAGGTGTGACCTTACAGGAGCTGACAGGAGCTGGAGGGGGGCGACAGACTGCAGATAACCTCGCCCCCTGCCCTGGATAATGGATCCTGGCAGGCGAGGAAAAAGGCATGACATTTGCCCCACCTGAAAACACTGCTGTTGCCAAACTCCTCCAAAGGGAGAAAGGAGCCCTCTACCTTATCGCTCAGTTGGAAATAATGTAGCCAGAATAGACTGGTACAGACTCTGTGCCCATTTCAGAGTGGTCATCATCACAAACTGTCACGTCTAACCCACACACAGAGAACCGCAGAAACCTGGCCATAATTCCTTAAATCAATCACCAGGCTACGACGGCACAGTTGGATTATCGGGCAGTTGCAATGGTGAAAAGTAAAGGAGGGATGAATGTACACCCGATAAAGGCTACAAACTAATCCAAGCCAATCCTCTCCAAGCTGTCAACCTAGTCACTGCCCCTACACTCTCATTATTCTGCCTGTGTGTGTTGGTAATAGAGCTAAAACTCCAGAACAAACACACTGAGAAAAGAACACTCCAAATCCATGTTTTTAAAGTTTTTTTTATTTAAATGAGGTTTTATCCATCTCAATTACACTGCCAATGACAGTGAAGGGGTGACACCAGGTTCTATGCATATAGGGCAGAAGGTTTGCCTGTATTGCAAGGAACATTTTAAAATTATGCTCTTGGGTCACTGTTGTCATTAAAGCATGTTGCAAATCAGCACGCTAACAAACGTCCCCTCATATACCCTCATAGAGCCGATTATTGTCACAAAGTAAGGTGAAAGGCCACTGCGGTGTCTCTCGAGATCAAACTTGTCCTCAAAGGGTCGATCTCCACACACTGAAAATCAATGCAGCCATAAAATAATCCGTACCCAGAATCAAGAGAGGCTCGCATTCTACAGTACCTTTGATGCATTTTCCCAAAGGAGAGATGTCTTCCCAAGAGAGTTTTGGAACTTCTTCCCGCGTTGTACAGAAAACTCAACACAGATGGGTGAGCAGGGGGGAGAAAACATCTGATGGACTATTTATTCTGCAACCACAGCCTGCTGAGGATCATTTTTATATTAAGATTAATCGAGACGTCGCTTGCCGCCCCACATGGCCGTCTAGGCGTCCTCACATAGCGTCTGCCGACATCCAGATTAACACAGAACTTTTGAACAGTAGATCAGGTGGGGGTTCCTCTTTTTTTTCCAGTAGCTCGCACATGACTAGTGTAGCTCAGTGGCCACAGAAACACAACGTTCCTGAGGCCGCAGTTCAAAAATCCAGTTACAAATATAGAAATTCTCTAATCCTGATAAACCAGCTCAGACAGACTTTCAAACACAGATGTCGTCCTTCCCCGCCGCACAGATGACTCCAAGCTGACCTTGAAAGCCACATCAAAGAGTCAGCCAGCCACTTCCATACACATTCCCCCCAGGGATGACAATTTATCAAATATCACGATTCACTCACTAGTGGCGATTACCGTGTGCCTAGCGCCCCCTGGTGGACTTTTGACCAGAAATAATGGACCATTTCAACATGTCTGCAAATGTTCAGTATACTGTAAGTAGAAAGCACATTGTATATTTTGTTCACAGTAACATCGACGTGTCTATAAATGTTTAGAATATCGAAAGTAGAAACCACAAGTTCTTTAATAGTAAATATATTTTCTAACCTCGTTTTTAGGCCCTGCTCTTCAACAACTTTCAAAACATTGATGAAGCTTAAAAACTGAGGAATTCCTTATTCACATATTTCCTGAATTCACCATTTTCACCAATATATGCCGTAAATGAACATTTAGGTTTTATCACTCATGTGATTCCTTTGATTCCTTCATTTCCCAGAATACTGTCATCTAAGAACACACCTTCCCATCCTCAGACAGCAGTCTTCATAATTCCAAGGGAGAAGCATCAGTGGATGGTTGAACTCTCTAGACTTACAGGGTTTTAACACGACTAGCTACCTTTGGTAACAAAGCAACTGAACCAATTGGCTTCCCACCAGAGACCCCAGTATGCTTGCTTATGACGGTGCTCAGTCTTCGTGGGTCATCAAAAACCCTCATATTCTGACTGTGTTATACCATTATATTCCAGGGCACCTAACCACTTCCGGCAGTTTAGCTGGCTGTCTGACCCTTGGCTCTCCTCAGGCCATCAAACGATGAGTTTGCGACACAGAGACAGACGGCAGTGCTCATCCCTCTCAAACACTACATGACCTCTGAGACGGATAGGGCCACCCCAGCCCCGACTTCACCCGCTGCTATGCCCCATCACTTTTTTGCCTCCCCTGCTGACCCTCTCACGGTCTTGGAAGCCTTCACTGGCCTGTCGGACTTTCCAACCTTCTCCAGCTTCTCCACCTTCTCTGGTTTGAATGCCATCCCTGGTTTGTCCGCCATGTCTGGCAGCTCCAGAGGATCCGACTTGTCCCCTTTGACCTTGCGTAGTTTGTTCTTACTCTTGGGTGGGGCCGAGAATGTGAGGGAGACCTTGTTGAACTCTAAGGGGAAGATGCCCACATCCCCGTCAAAGCGGTTCTTGGCCACCTGCAGGGACCTCCGCCCTGGGCTGGTCACCAGCTTCTTCTCCTGCAGGATCAGCACGTTGTCTGCCTCCTGGCTGGCCTGGGGCAGCGTGGAGGGTGTGGTGATGAAAAGGGTTGTGAGGCAGGGGTAGGCAAGGGTCAGACTACTTAAAAGAAATTGCAGTCCAATTACGCCACGTCTACCAAGCACCCGGCAATAATGTTTTCAGCGTGTTCCAACAAAGCCAACCCAAATCAGGATTTTAGTCAACATCGTATTCAAAACAACAAAGTTTATAAACTAAATATATAAACTAACATATAATGGTAATTGTATTGCAAAGACTATACTATTGACAGCTCACCTTTGCCGTGCCAAAGATGGATGCTGTCTGCAGATCCTTGTCATCCTCCTCCTTCCTGGGGTGGATGATGAGGGTCACGTGACAGCTGCTGCTGGTAGCAAACTTTCTGAAGACTCCAATGATATGGTCCTGGACAGCAAACCTGCACCAAGATAATTAAAGCATAGTATACAATATGCTGCAGGGTAGACAAAAACTGTCATGATGTTTTCCGCCAACGTTTCACCCCCAAAAAAGTTGGTGTCCGTGTCAAAGTTCCAACAATGGACTTACTTCAACGCTCACAGTTAATGAATGTGGTTAACAGCCTAAAGCTCCTACTTGTCTATAGAGAGGTTCTCCTGGCCCATCATGAACTGAAGGTTGTCGATGACCACATGGCTGATGTCATACAGGTAGACCGCATGATGCATGGTGTCCAGCACAGTCCTGGGTGGGAAAAACGAGACATCGAACCCAAAAGAGAAAATGCTTTAAAACATTCCTACCATGGTTGCAGAACTCAAGCTGAGATTTGGCTGCCTGATTCCTGGACCTTAATTTTCAAAATATGCATTTTGAGGATGATGATGATGATGACTGGTCTATCTGCCATTTTTTATATTTTAGAATTCCTCTGATAATCTCCATGTTAGCCACAAGGATTTAGTTAACCCAACCTAGTTTTGTAGCTTAGTGTAATTTACTCAACATTCGTGTGAAGTTGTAGCAAACCGTTCGGGTAGACCCCATCCCCCCAACCCAAGTGGGACTAACTTGATGTTCTGCTGCCCATGAAAGGTCATGAAGTAGAGGGGCAGTTCCTCGAACTTGTCTGCCCAGGTGTCATACTGCTCCAGGCTGTCCTCCAGCCGCAGCATAGAGTACTGGGTCAGCATGATCTTGGCCAGGCGTACATTGTTGATCTCGAAGCTGCCCCACAGTGTATTGACACCCTGTATGCACAGGTCTAGGGCACATTCGCTGATGAAGGTGGTCTTGCCACTTCCTGTGGGGCCTGCGGGGGGAGATTTAAATTCTGGTTTAAATCTTAGCATTGCTGCTGTACCCTCATGGAGGTAACCTGAGGCAACCTGGTTGGCTTAAGTAAACATCCACCTATTTAGTACTTTACCAGTGAAGACGGTGAGCTCTCCCTTGCGGTGGCCCTTCAGGATTTTGTTGAGCTCAGGAAATCGGGACCACTTTACCCCAGCCACCTGCTCCTTGTTGGCCAGTTCCCCGTAGACGTCCTCCCTCAGCTGCCTGAAGGAAACAATGGACTTGTGGGAGGCAGGGATGGATGCCTTAAGGATCCGGGCAAGGTTTTTGCCCTGGGCCAGGGCGTCACCAGGGCATGGCTGGAGTTCGCCGGGCCGTACCAGTGAGCACCGCTTCAGGCCCAGCTTGCGGGCGAAGATCTTGGATGCCTCCCAAGAGCGCACATCCCCACCGAGCCAGAGTGTCACCCTTTTGAACTGCTCCAGGTACGGCAGGAGCATGGGGGGCAGGCAGCTGACGCCCCGGGGCAGTGCCAGGCAGGGCAGCCCGGTGGCCTGGCTAACGGCCAGGGTGTCCACCTCGCGGCCCGTGAGCACCACCTCTGAGTCCTTGCGCCCCACCAGGGGGAGGCCGAACAGGTTATGGTAAGCAGAAGGCCTGGGTAGGGTGGCTTCGGTGTATACCACGCCATTGTCTCCTTCCTGGCGGGCAGACAGCAGCTTGATGCCCCTCAGGCTGGCATCCCGTCCACCAAACCATGGGAAAACCAGGCTCTTTGTGGGCTTGAAGAGCCTCACACCAAATCTGCGCAGCGTGGCATCCGAGATCTTGCTCAGACCGAACATTGCTCTGATGAGTCGGGCCTCCTCCTCTGGGACGTCTGAGAGGGACAGAGAGCCAGACCAGATTCTCTGCACTTCCCTGATCTCCGCCGCTCTCTCATCCTGCTGCTCCTGGCTCTCCGGGTACCCGAGGAGGACGTCCGGGCTGAGGGAGGCCTGGCCCTCCTTCCGCATCACCTCTACGCAGTCCTGCAGGTCCTCCCAGCTACCCTCCACCAGCGTCTCCATGCACAGGAACTGACCCGTCGTCTTGTCAATGAACAGGGTGAAAACGTCCCTGTCCTGACCCATGGAGCCGCCTGGCTCTAACTCTCGGAAAAAACTAGGGGCATGCAGGCAGCTGTATCCATCGCGAAATGGAATCTCTTTAGAGCGCAGGTACTGCTTGATGTCCGTCACTGTGATAAGGGTTTCGGGGAGGTCCAATGGAGACTGAACTGTCTTTTTGAAACTCCTGACAAGCCCAATGAAGCAAGAAGGCAGGTGGCTCAGAGGGGAGGCCCATGCAGGAGCAGGGCACAGGGGGCTGCGCCCCACCGGAAGCGGGGTGTAGCGCCTACAGTGAAACAACCTCCGGGAGCCAAGTCCTGCCCCCTGCAGGAGACACAAAACCCCCGTTGGAAACCCGCTAAACCGCCACATTTGATCCAGTCACCAGTCTTGCATCTGAAATACGGGAAAGGAGGAGGTGACAATGACAAAAGCAAAACAATGAAAACCAAGTTTTTGTTTAATAACCTGTGTTAAAAGTATAATAAAAAAATAGCGGTATAGCGTTAAAGGCAAACAAACTTTTCCCCAAAAGCATTAATGGCTCCATTCATTAACAGTGAGGTTAATTTCGAGAAACAGACTTTATGTATATCTGTATTTCCTAATACAATAGGTAAAAGGTTGACTCGTTTTTCGTGTTAAGCATTAAATAAATATTACTTTGCAGTAAGCTACAAATATATATATATATATATATAGTAAAATATGTGTGCAAGACGTCCTTGCAAAACACGAAGAAAGCTTCGCAATATTACAAATACACATTAGCCCTCGCAAGCCGCCATGCTAACTGTTAAAGTTGACATTGAACTCTTGGTTACATGGGAATCGGGAAACATCTGCATTTGAAGACGTTACATGCATTTAAAAACCAAAACCTAACCGTTCACAACTTAATGTCTTGATTGCAGGTCAAATTGCGCGTTCTGTACAGAAAAAAGATGGTAGTATCCAAAAATAAGTCCGTGCGAAACACACATAATTTCATCACTGTTAATTTCAGGGATTTTATATATAAAGATTCAATAATTTTATAATGTAAATAAAATAAATAATATTATATTATAAATTATTTAATAGGTTGCGTTTTTGTCTAACCAGGAAAACATAAATATTACATCAACATACTACCAAAGACCCCAAAGTTAAGTACATGTGTCAGTCCGGAATTTATCTTTGTCGTACCGCATTCTGGGACCATGCCCCTCAGGTTGTCCTCTATATCCTTAGTCTTGGAGAAGATCACCATGCTTGTTATTTAACAGTAATATATTGCAGGTTATAACATATATTACGTATTAAGTAGTTTGACATGACGTCGAGGGGTACCGCAAGTCGCTTCCTACAAAGCGTTCTTCACAACGGTGTCGGTCGCTATGTTTGTCAACTAAAACGCATCTCTCTCATTTTCTCCGAAAACGGACAAAGTTCGCTTGGTGCCAGGTTGGTGTTGTTTTTTTGGCTAACTAGCATATGGAATAATTGAGTCGTATTACTGGTGTGTGCTGATTAATTGTAGTTTTGCACGGATCATGTTATTTATCTGAGAGTAGCCCGTTTTTGAATAACTCGCCAGCTAAAAGGCCTCTATCGAGCAACCACAAAATGCTTGCTTTCAAACTGGTTTTGACAACTAGCTATCTTGGTGAATAAAATATCAGGTAAAATAATGCAGTTTGACTAAAGATTATCTCTCTGCATCGAAAGCGCGAATTCATTATCTCTCCCCATTTCCAAGAAATCAAGAGTGGTCACTGCATCCGAAATACAGGTTGAACTTTTCTATGGAGAATTTGATTTTGTGTTATAAGAAGCTACCGTTTAATTGTTAGTCTAAACAACATTAGTAGCATCTGAAGCGAATTGCTTATCTTACGGCTGTCGATTTATACAGCTACCAAAGAAAGCTATTTCCCAATATTTGTCTTGATATGTTTCTGTAGTATTCACGTAACTAAATATTTTTAAACTTCATTTGGCTGATGTCTCTTTTTGTAATAGTTTACTATCCAATAAAACGATGTGTTCTATTTTTTTGCAGAGAATTCATTGAAGAGGGAGTTGTTGATTTCGCCAGGAAGAACCCTGGGATCGTGGTTTATGTATCTCCCCAGCCCTGCAGAGTTCCCAAGATAGTAGCAGAATACTGTGAGTTTTGAAATAAGGTTTCCTTGTAGTAGGCTGACAAATTAGGCGTTTTCATAAATTTTGATCGACATTTAAAAGGTGATCACAAAAGGCCTCATTTACCAACCGTTCTTAAGAAAAAATTAGTTCTTAAACCCCACGAATGCAGTTTTTACTCGGATTCTGACATTCACCAATGTTTTTTTATTTGGGATTTGTTCTTGGGTATGAACAGAATCTACGAACACTTGAGCACACTTACCCACATTTGAGTGCTGATGTGTGTGTGTGCAAAATAATTGGTTCAATTCTACAGTTGTATTATATTATAGGATTTAAATTACAATAATGTTTTGATCGTTAATATTTTTAAGTTATTTTCATTATTTTACACAGCATTATGGTCTTTTAAAATAAACAAGCACGAATTCGCACTTGCAGCGACCAAATTGTTGTGGACCGACCAACCAAGCCAGCTATAGAATGGATGAAGAACACTTCACTACACTCAATCAATTAATTTTATTTTTATAAAGCGCTTTTCATATGTTTCCATGTCAAAGATGCTTTACGTACAGAAAAATGCAATATGTCCCAGGCCTGACCTCCCAAAAGCATGCCAGTGGCAAAGAAAAACTCCCTAGGCTGGCAGGAAGAAACTGTGGGAGGAACCCGGCTTAATGGAGGAGCCCATCCACCGCTGGCCGGCAGTAGGAGCTGAATTGAACAATCTAATGTCTGTAGTGTGTGATGCCTTCCAGTCGAGGAGTTACAAAACGGTGTAATGTACTGTAGCTTTTTTCGGAGTGCTACTTCTCTGCGCGGATTCAAGCACGAGACCGACACCGTTTAACAGGAATCTGTGCTCTTTATTTTGCACATGCGCTTACGACCGCCTAGTCAAAGACAGAACTGGCAGTGCAAAGAGCTGACAAACACACGGAAACGCACCGTAAGCCCTCACTCACTCTAGTGAACACGCCCGCGGTGAGGGAACAACCTCGCCCAAACAATACAACATATTTGCCTTCAACAATAAACACAACCGGCACATAGAACACGCTATATACACGGTTAGAGTCTTGGGAGCCAGGCTTCCCAGCAGCCCCCGCGGGGATGGCTTTAGCCCATTGGCGGGGGAAGCGCTCCTAGCCATCCCCGCTACAATACGGTATACACTTACAATAATAAAGAATGAACATAAGAAAATAAAACCCAATGGAAAATGCAACCCACATAGAAAAAAAGAATTAAACCATTGTAGTGACCTTTTATTTTTGGGGTTTCAATTATGCAACAGGATGGGTCGAGAGTGCTTTTGTTCCAATAATGGTCCCGATGCGCTGGTCCAGCTCAGATAACTCTGGGCAAGCCTGTCCCCCTCCAGTGGTCTGTGTCTCTTTTCTCTCAGATTTGACGTCAAACCTTTTTTTTATTTATAACTTCATCACTTTTGCGTCACAGCATTCACTGAACGAGTTGTAGCATCTGATGCGTCCTTTTTGACGCTACTAAATATTATATGTCGTTTAGTGTTTACTTCCTGCAGCAATGCCTCCACTTCAGAACTACTCATGTTTTTTTTAACGTTTGGAGTCCGTTGCTTTTTCGTTTTTGGATTTTCTTTTGGCCATTCTTGACTTCTCTTAACTTTTTTTCTTTTCGATTTATGTGTGCGCACACGGCCCTGCATGGCCTTATATGGGGATTGGGGGGGGGGGTTACCTATGCTAATTAGGAACAAATGGAACGCGCTTTCAATTTACGAACACATGGTATTCATCATTGCAGGAACACAGTTACGAACAATTGAGCGGTTTACGAACGCGTCATGAAAACGACGTAGACTTTTTTTAAAGAAAATACTTAGGAAGATATTGGTGAATGAGGCCCAAAGTCTCTTGCAATCCTCGAATGTATTATTTATTGAATTATGTACAGTATAGTTCGGTAGGTGGCGCGAGTAAAACGCACGCTAGTTTAATTCGTGCGTCGCTGTTTCTCTTAATTCAGATGTGAATTTCCTGTTTTCATCTACTTCTATAATCCTCTTTCCACAATTATGTATTGTAAAGGGGATTTAAGTACACCGAAATTTAAGATTTTACATAAATATATATAAACATGTATATGTTCTTGATTTGCTGGCGCATAGGTACTCATAGTTCACATATTTTAATTGCATAATTTCTGTTGAATGTGCTGTTTATCGAATACCGAAGAAAATCGTATTAGTCATATTAGTAGGTCCCTGTCTATGTCAGCATAGCTGAAATGGTTATATAAAATTTAAAAAGTCCTGTTGGGTGATATCAGTTCCATATGGAAATAGACATGGTTTCGTTATCTTTTTTGGAGGTATTTTTGGCTTCATAATGTTAATAATTAAATATGACAAGACAAGTCAAGCCAAACCACTCCTGCAAGTATAATTTTGAATACTTGGCAGCAGAGCATTTTGACTAGTAAAACCACCTTAATGCAAACTTTTGGAAACCTTTGTCACATTTTACATATCAATTTAAAGTACACTGAAGTGGTGTCTGATAACCTAGGAGAAGTAGTGCCACAGTGAAAAACAAGACAATAACGTGGGTGTGTAAAAATGTGACTTGACAACCTGTTAAAAAACCAGTCAAACTGGGGACAATTTTTTTATGTTTCCACATGGTAAATAAAATTAGGAGTGTGCTTCTCTGGTTGTTTTGCAACTTGATATGTATCTGTCTAAGCCCAGCATTACTAAATTTATTATTTAAAACCCTGTGGTCCCCTCAATTCCTTCACAAAGATAATCTAGATTAACGTCTGACGGCAGAGAAGTTTTCCATCAGCTCATTGTGAATGTTTTGTCAGAAGAGCCCCAAAGGCTGCAGCTGCATAGCTTCTTAAGCCCCGACCAAACAGATTCCAAGGGAGTAACCTTTGAGCTTAAGCATCCATGCCTGTTACTGTACTTTGGATCCATATGCACAAGACTGAATGAAATGGTCTTTACTAAGACTACAAGAAGTTTCATGTACATTTATTAGGCTTTATCTATACAAAAGCACCGCCAATATTTTTGTGTAGTACCACAAGACAAGTTTACTGGGGAACTTCTACTGCTATGTAATGCCATGTAATGCAGATTTGCCTTGTGGACTACAGTTGACAGTATTGGAGACGGCGGGCGTCGTTGTTTGCTGCCAGTGGTTTCCCTGTGCTGCGTCCAGCCGCGGAAGTGGCATTAGGGCAGTATAGCTGCATCAGAGGGCTGGAGTTCGGAGGCTGGTTTGGGCTGGACCTAAGCAGCCAAAATGGTCACAGGTGGCACCGTGGCGCTGGCACTAATCCTAGCCAAGTCACCAACCCCACCCAACCGGGGGGGGGGGGGGGCATGTGCCCCACTGGAGCAGCTGACAGGCTCTGGCTGTTTACCCAACATTGGCTGGTAAATGATACATGACTGGTAACTCTGGTCTTTTTTATTTATTCTTTTGCTAAGCGCTTTAAGTCCCAGTTCCTTCAATCAAACAGAGCGTTTTACAGAAGTGCTCACAAGTCCTGCCCCGAAAGGGAGCAAGGATTAGAAACGTGCTTTGGCGGGGAGGGGCTGGAAGATCTGTGGAGACGTGGGTTGTTGTGGTGAAACTATCCATGTTTTAGAAGCAGGATAGGGAGGGATTGGGACCCAATCGACCATTACCAAGTTTCAAAACAGCGGAAGCTGTTATATTTATTCCCGGTAAGTTGTTTGTTTAGATGTTAAACCAGGCAAAAATTTACTTTCTTTTAGGCGTTATTAGTAAACAACTAGTATGTCGAACCAGACCTTCTCTATGGATATCATTGGTTTAAAATACTTTAAGTAGGTCCGGCGTTGTATGAGCAATCCGGAGCAAGGATAAGGTCTGCACTTTTGTTGTTCCCACAGTGAACGGAAATGTGCAGGAGGAGGCCATCACCAGCAAGACATCGCTGGAGATCGCCGAGCTGGTGAAGGCGCTGTCCAGCCAGTCAGGCCTCGACATCATTCGCATCCGCAAGCCCTTCCACACGGACAACCCCAGCATCCAGGGCCTGTGGCACCCATTCGTCAACCGCCCCCCCTCCCTGGGACCACTGAGGCCTAAGGACGGGCAGACCAAGTGAACCAGAGGGGGCTGTGCTGAGCTGGGGCAGAACAATGTGAATGAACTTACTACACCCTTTATTTTTGTTTTTGAATCAATGACTACATCAAACACTGTAGCCTCTTGGGGTGTGTCAATATAAATGGTTGATCCTGATTGGCTGTTTTCTTCATCTAATATGCCTTTATCTTTTGAGTGTTGTGTGCGTCTCTCGCTCTCTCTCCCTTGTAAAGAAATTTTTAAAATTCAGCGAATTAACGCAACTTTTGGTCATTTATGCACCTTGGTCACGTTGATGTGGTACTTCGTTCTGTAATTCAAAAACAAGCCAAAACAAACTTGGTTACCATGCTTGGCTAATGGTAGTTTTAATTAAGCCAGGCACCTGCTGAACTGGAACTTTATTATATTAAAGTATATTTAGAGTATGTGTCACTTTTGGTTTTCAACAGCAATGTTTTTCAACCATTCAGCAACAATGAGAGGTTCTATAAAAGACACCTCCCAGACAGCGTGTCGAGACACGTGTTTTTTTTAAAACTTGGTTTGTTTACTTCCTTGTTCCAATACACAGGTAGGTTTTCTTTAAGGTGGTTGGTGTTTTGTTATACAGAGAATAAGCCTCTGCAGTTGGGCAAGAGTTCTTCCACCTACATAGTGTGTGGTGTTTACGTTCAGCCTTGATGTTTAAGATATGATGGTTGAATATTGAGCTTCATAGTTTTTTTAATCATTAAATGGATCTTAAGGGAAAGAGCTTCTTCCTCCAATCTTGGTCATAACATTTAATCTTCTACCCACTGGCCTGGTGCAGATTTTAATATAAACATGAATCTGACGTACAGGGCTTTTATAATCTTTATTACTCTTGCTTTCTAGAGGCAAAGACAGGGCTTAATCCCTGCTATTCCCCCTGCAGAGAGCAATCTGAAGATGGGCGTGCTGTGGGCTCCCCATCTGCATCTGGAGAATCTGCTGCTCCTGAACTTCTAAGAGCCCTACATGTTACATGTCACACTGCTTTACAGATTCACCTCTATAGGGTCTGGCAGCTGATTAGGAATTCCCTGTGTTGGCTTGTATAGTGTTTTTGTGTTGTTGACTATAAGCCAGTTTACCTGCTTGTTCATGCCTGTTTTGTAGGGGGGGGGGGGGTGGGGTTCCTGCTGGGCAGGGTGCAAGTGGGACGTGGAGCAGAAATTCCGGTTTCTCTCTAACAATTACTCAAGCCCAAAGGCCCAAGGGCCCTTGTGAAGGAGCAGGGGGCGTTGACAAGGAGACTGAGAAGGAAGTAGGCCAACCGTCTCGCAGGCGTGGCATAGACTGGAAAGACTGCTAGCTGTGTGTTGTTTGACTTCTACCTAGCCCATATATGCTTATATCATCACGCATCATGCATTACGAAGCGAATGAACAATTCACAGGCACAGTCATTTATTGTAGTCCATTTCTCACTGAAAATGTTAATACCACTGTTTTAATACTAACCCCAGGCGGACCATAAAATGCCTGGCTCTCCTAGAAAAACCACATCAGTCTCCTCTGGGGTTTTAGTTTCTTCCGAGTGTTGATTTTCTTAGTTGGGATTAGTCGTTCCACTGAGCATGGCCCATTTACAAGGATCTTGGGCCGTGGGAGCACCTGTGATGGGTACTCAAGACCATTACTCAGCCATAACGCAGCCAGGGCTCCCCCTACCCCTGTGAGCAGGACCCAAACCCCCAGTCTGAGGCTCTGCACGTCTTTGTGCAGTGTGCAGGTCCTGCAATCTTCAGCCTGTTCGCAGGAGACAAAAAACAGAACCGTCCAGATAACGGAGAAAAGGTCTGACAGCTGAGAGCAGCCAGGGGGCTGGAAATCAGTCCAATCAGTTTGGTTCCTGCTAGGCTTCCAGCACGGAATCGCAACAATGGCTAGAGGGGTGCAAATAATTGGGAGAGTGGATAGGAGCGCTGTGGGACATTGCATCTTTCCAGCGTAGGTTTTCCAGCTACCACTGCCTCCGCGCCAAAACTGGGGGGTGTTGCGTAGGCCTCCTCAGCCTGCAGGCACATGGGGAGACGGATCCAGATCCATGTTGTTGTTGTAATATAGTTTTGCATAAAGTTTTAGCCTGAGTAACTTGCAGTTACAGTTACACTTTATCCATTTATTCAGATGTATATTTACTGGCCACAATGTTCTGAGCAAGACCGACTGGGAAATGACATCCATTTCAAAACATGCCTGCTGATAACGCTCAGCTCAGCCGTACCGATAAAGATTATGTTTTGTGTGATGTGGGTCGGGGGAGCAGCTGCCAGCATATGTGGGCGCCCCATGATGTTAGCACGCACTGTTCTCAAGATGTTGTAATGCAAGTATTGTGTTGCGTGTTAGGGCATTTGTGTGCGTATCTTCTCACCAAACTGCATGGGTGAATAACCCTTCTAAACCCCATTTCACCTTAGGTTTGAAGATGGATCCTGCGTGGCATAGTGGTTAAGGCACCCAAAAAAAAAAAAAACACCAAAAACACCACACACATGCCAAATATAAGTGTATTTATGCAAAATATTACAACTCTCAGAAACGCTTAATATATCTTACAGTAGGTCCCAGGATTTTTACATTGTTAGTTTTTTACTTGTAAGTGTGCAACACCATTAAAAAAATCTTTACGAATGCATCCCTTTTGTAACGTAACCAAAAAAAGGGTTGATAGACTGTTTTTGTGGAACAGAGGACACCTCCTCTTATGGTATATCAACAACTGTCCCAGCTTTCCGGTTTGATTTTCTAACCTGCTGTGTGGATTTACTACAACGGGACCCAGGACCATTCACTGGTGTTGTGGGTGAATATCGTTTCTCCGAAGAACACCATCTCTACTTCAGTGGGTGTAGGCCCAGCCAGAATCCTTCTGGGTTCTGCGCGATGATGTAATTCGGTGAGCTCAGGGGATGGGTCAGCTCTGATGTTTGAAGCTCTGGGATCTCCAATATCTGAATGAGCCATGTTAATTAACCCCCCATCCCCCAAAAAACATGTGGGGAAGAGGGAGTAGACAAGAGTCCATCCAA
Organism: Hiodon tergisus; assembly: GCA_025775045.1. Lineage (NCBI taxonomy): Eukaryota > Metazoa > Chordata > Actinopteri > Hiodontiformes > Hiodontidae > Hiodon > Hiodon tergisus. The sequence continues at coordinate 534 of JAOVYW010037084.1, read as the reverse complement.
TCTCCACCCAAGCCTTAAAACTTCCACAAATTTGCCCCAGAGGGACATTTTCAGATGTGTTGAGAACTTGTAAATATGATCTAGCACCTGAAACTGTTCAAAGGGAGAAAGACCTTTACCAAGTTTATGCCTTTTCTGAGAAACTGAAATCTACCTGTTGTAAGTCTTGGCTTTGCTGTGCAGGGAAGATATTTGCATGCGGTGCATATTGCATTGTGTTGAGTGGGTCATTAAATTACTGCAACGAAAAAAATTAAAGGAACACCTTCGAGACTTGTACCTGGCAGGCGTGGGCATCTCAAGTCTTCATTGAAGGGTGCCAAATAATCAAAACCTGATCGCACAATTCTTTATTAAATCTAAAATTTGAGGCTATAGGGAAATAAATTGGGTGGTTGTATAACTCAAGCCAACGCATATCCTATAAGGAACCTCATATATATATTATATATATATATACATACACATATATACATATATACACACACACACACACACACACACACACACACACACACACACACACACACACAC
>JAOVYW010037043.1:3803-27550 GCA_025775045.1 Hiodon tergisus | reverse complement strand
CCCCCCCCCCCCCCCCCCCCCCCCCCCCCCCCCCCCCCCCCCCCCCCCCCCCCCCCCCCGGGTATAGCGGAGACCCCATCCAATGAGGTGCTTCCAACAAACGTGGACACTTCTGCCATATTCACAGTTATTGCAGAAGCGTAGGAAAAATGTAATTCGCAACCTTTATCCAAAAATACATAAAGAGCCTTAAAATACGGCTTAACTGACTGCCTCAGAAAGAGAACCCCAGTCATATTTTCACCGTGACTAAACAGTTAGGTAATTATCTATCGGCCTTCACATGGTAGATAACTGCCTACCGCTTAAACATTCTCTGTGCTTTATACCTTCATTGCACAAGCTGAACAGCAGACATGTTATAAAGACTTGCACTGGACGGCATGACAGGGACACGGCCCACCAAGCAGAGCCCTCAAGCTGAGGAAACACACTGGCAGTGTTTTCCTTCATCAGGCCCCCAGTCCAGAAAACGGCTTGTGACACCAGCAGGAAACAATCCATAACCTGTGTTCCACTCTGCCGGCCCGACTCTATTAGCGGCGCCGTTCTGTACAGGCTCCGGTTTACAGCCTGCAAAAATCAGACATGGCCCCTTTTCCATTCAAAGGTCAGCCTTGAAAATGGCGGAGGCAGGTTGGGAGGATCGGACGAAGAGACGGGGATAACAAAGTGACCACTGACACCTGCCTATGGGTAGCAGTACCGATGTCCGTCATCCGCCTGAAAGTCAGCCCAGAACAGCTAGTCCACATCCTCCCATGAAAGCCTCTTCCTAATGTCCAGCCCTTCTGAGGCTCACTGTCGCTCTGTAATTCATGAAGAGCCGGTTCTGTACTGAGCGTGTGTCAAGGACACTCGATCAATCGGGGGTTATATAATATTGGGACCTTAACAGAGAGAACACTGTGTTGTACGTGGATGAAAGGTTACTGAGGGATAAAGCATCGATAGCGTACAAAATAAACTGGTCCGTGACAACACAACATTACAATCGTATAAAACCAGTGAAAGGAGAAACAAAAGGCCAAAGAGGAGCCAATAAAGTACTGTAAAGGAGACAAGAATGAGTGAAAGTGTGGTTTTAAAACTATAAAACTCTAGTAAGTGAATTAGGGATTAGGAATAGCCCTACAGTTTTCTCTCCTCACAGGAAAAACTCCTCAAAAGCAGACAGACCTAAGGCAGAAATGTCTAATTTCTACTCAGTATAACATACTGTCTATTTATTAGTGGAGCTGTATTCTGGACGCACTATAACTGAAAACTCCCAGGTCTGCGTTGTAGGAGAGTGAATCTGACCGGAAAGACAACGTCAGATGAAGAACATTCTGTGCTCCTGCTCCTCTTGACGTCAGCAAATGGCGCGTTGGTGCATTTTCCAGCAGACTCAGTTAAGGTATACAGGGAAGAGGCTGTTCTCCGTCTTCAACAGTAACGAGTAATGCAAAGCAGCGCTTCTCACGGTGTAGGATTCAAAAAACAATATGGGAGCCGACAGGATTTTCTGCACACAGAAACGTTACAATCCTATTTCCCTATCATTCCCTTTGGTCTCCTTTCGTTAAATGAAGCCCCCCCACAACACGCGGCTGGGATTCTGGGAATCAGCAGAAAGGCTGAGGGGACAAGAGCCACACAACAAAAGGCCTGGAAATACGTACTGACCTCAAAGCTTTCAGGGCCTTCCAGAGTCATTCCAAGTGTTTTGTTCAAACAGAGAGAACGCTGCAGCGTTTGAATAGATCCCTCCACTGGTCACAACCACTGTTACTAGAACTAAAGGCCAAACAGGCCTTTCCTTCCTGAATAGTGAAAATAACCCATTTTTTCCCCATTGAAGAGACCATAACCTGATGTTTTTTTGTCATTTGAGGTTGTCCCTTGAAACAATTAAAAATTCACAAATAAAACAAGCTGATTAAAAAACTGGATACGTTTACAGAACCTGACAAAAATCAGTAAGGGGGTCTGATCAGCGCTATAGCAGTACACTGTGAAAAGGCCCGTCAAAGGCCCTTTCTCTCCACGATAGTGTTTTCATCTAAAGAGTAATTTGCTCAGCACTGCTGTTAATCTGTGATTAACGGGACAAACTCATTTGCTTTTTAAAATAGAAATACACAAAAATAGGAGCTAGGATTGGGATAATTAGGAGAATTTATTAATATTTTACCGCACCACAGTAGCCTAATTTGAAATCTCATGATTAAAAACCCTTTTTTAAACTGGGCACAGGATGGTCAAAGAAAACAGACCTAAGCTCTGACAAGCCTAAGCAATCCTGACAGAAGCCAACTCTAAAAATAGACATAATAACCAAAGGCTCTTTTTAAAGTAAAATCATTTTAAACCATTTCTCATGCAACACTTCTGAGTGAAACAGTAAGGAAACTGTTGCTATTTAATAATTTGATTGGCAGATTTGCCTCTGGTCGGGGAGGGTTCACACCATTGTATAAACCATGCTGCGAATATTATTTAGATTTTCTTTACTGCAAAATTCCACCGCACCCAGGGCCTTTCTGGCAGCACACAAATGTGCAATAAGACATGTTTGGGAAACACTTTCCTAAATACCCAGGGTCTACACTGGATCATGCATTGTAGCACTTAACCACAAACTCAGACCATTCTGAGTAAAAATGTAATTCAGTGTAAATGTCCCAAGCAGTCTGCCAACTACAAAAGTTTTAAAATATGATCAAATGGAAAAGAGAACAATACATTAATTACTTTACTTTTAACGTTAGATGTAGATACTGTATATTAATGACAGGTATACTGATGTGATTCTGATTATGGAAATGGAATATATAAACACCAAATGAGACTTTCTCAGTACTGAATCTTTGAATCTTGTTTAAGAGTTTTAGGAGAGAGGAGGGTATAGATTCCTTAAACTACACTACATAAAAACATACATTTAGATGAAATCATCGATTTATTTCCATACTCCATATGTATCCAACACACATCTGTCTACTTTCACCCAGAAAAGTTCCTCCTATGACAAAATTGACGAATTCAATGACTTTGTTTACACAAGGCCTCAAATGAATGTCATTCCGTTGTGAAAATGAGTCCAATATTGCTCCGCCGAACCATGCAAGAGAAAATAGCTGTGATACCATGCAAACTGTAATTAGGCCGCTGCTAAATGATGTATTTATTTACAAAACCAACAGAGACCATCTGTTACCACACGCCTCTGCTGCACGGCGTGGATCTCTCTGTGAGCCATTCGAATGTGCAGGGGGCGTACTGGCCGTCCTGTAACCAAGACCTGGGGACCAATCCCGCTTCATCCTTAAGTGACCTCTGCGTTATCTCCCCTGCAGCAGAGAACACGAACACAGAGCTGCCAGAAACAGCCTTGACTCAGCATCCGATACTCCCAGGACACTGGGAATACTTTACGGCAGTAGCAGGAGTCTGCATTCACAACACGGGGGTGAGACTGAACCAAAAGCCAAAACCCAACCAAAAGCCAGCTTACAAATGAGCTACCATGGAAATACATCTGATGGAGAGTCATATTTCCCATAAAATTTTAAAAATGCATTGCATGGAGAATTGTAGGACATTAACGTAAGATATACGATGCAAATCAATCATCTTGTATGGAATCTTGTGCTGCATGAAACAGCAGCGAGTATTGAGCTGAATGTGCTCAAAACTAATTCAAAAACATGCACTGATCATAACGTCATCATATGCTGCTGAACACTCTTTACATTTAATTAAACTGAAATTTAATTGTATTAAATCGAGCTCCAAAACCGTGTATCAAATGTGATCAACTACCTACATTAGGTAACACTTTGTGCCATATACCATCCCTTAATAAAATTTATTTACAGAAGCTTTGGTGTATCAGATCATTTCCAGTCACCCTGAAGCAGGGAGCACGATGTATCAGATCCAGCACCAACACGAGGCCTATAGCCCTAGCCCTGGAGAACAAAACTTACCCTAGGAGAAACATTTCAGCACTTAACTCTTTCCGGGATAAAAAAACGTACTGTTCTTAAAGATGAGCAGCTACATTAATCTGGTAAAAATATTTTCTTATTCATGCATTTCCCTTCCAGTGCCTTCGCATTTTAACCAATTGATTTCATTTAAATACACCACGCCCTTTCTCATACCTATGGGAGAAACTGGGATATTCATACACAGATAGAGAGAGAGAGAGAGAGAGAGAGAGAGAGAGAGAGAGAGAGAGAGAGAGAACGAGCAATATGCTATACTAAGATCAACAACAGGATCTCCTGCTGAGGGATACATTTTAACAAACTTTTTTGTATAGTTTTTTTTCTTCAACCCTAACAGAAGAAGACAAAGATACGGCAATGTCTGGCTTGTTGCATCAGCATATACTGAAAAGAAGGCTTGTTATACATGAATATGTCACTGAACCATTTTCTAAACCATTGGTGACGGAAAACTTCTATAAAGACATAATGCCCCCATTAAAATATATTGTATCATTAAAGGTTTACAGAGAGAACTGATAAATATGATCAACTATGGCTTTGTTTCCAACAATAATAATAGACCCAATGCTGGGCAATCCCATTTCCCATTGCAAAAAAATCCACTCTCTCCCACCACAAAAACATGTCTATATAGGAAGAATTTCTCCCTATAGGTAATGTAAAGGAGCAGCGTCAGTTAACAACCTGCCACAGACTCTCAGTCTGTGATTCTCCTCCCTAAAGGTTCTGGCACAGCCCATCGCCACCACACCACTCCATGTTAGAACATGGCAGTGAAGGACGACAGGTCAGGACCACATTTCTTTAAAAGGCATTTTATCACTCGAAATTCTAAAGCAGAGCACCTGATCTTATCGGTACAGATCCCTGCGCTAGATTACAGCATAAAGTTTTGAGGCCAAGAGCCCTGGAAGACAGAAATCTGTTCATTTCACAAACTGTAATTAATAATGCCTTATAAGGAATAGAGAATAATCTAGATATTAATACCGCACAAAAAGGTTCTACACTCTGCCTTATAAAAGCAACTGACTAAAACAGCCTTTCCACCCACACAAAACCACCAAAACAGCATGCAATTTCACTTCCACTCAGGCATAAGAGGCAGAACCCAGCTGAAAAATGCTCTTCCTGCATACTTTCCCACCAAATATGTAAACACCACCAATTGTGTAAACCAAAGACCTGTCTCTTCCCCATTAATCATAAGTACCAGGAACGTTTTGGTTTGCATTTCAACCAGTTTCTGGTTTAAAAAAAATAATTACTAACACAATCACCTGCATTATTGCACGCAAAAATAATTGACCAAATAATAATTAAACAATTATATCTTGTGACTAGCAACCTACTTTGAACAATTCCACGGTTTTCACCGAGAATTGTCCTCGGTGAGAAGTCTTGAGTGAAGAATGAGTGCTTTTCCTCCAAATCCAGCACACCAAAACATTGGCTGCACCATGGGGGTGGCGGTGCAGAAACGCTTTACGCAAATGCACGACGAGCTGTTGACCATTCAGAGTAACATACAGTATATACCGCCCTTAACTTCACTTACAGTGCCTAATACCGCTCAGTGACTGGGGTTTCTGGTCAACAGCTGGTAATTCATTTGTTTAAAGTGCGATCTTTGGCACCGCAACCCCCAAGGTGTAGCCACAGTTTTGCTGGGCTGGGTTTTTCCTTCCTGTTGAAACCGTTGACACGTCCCGTGGGTTTGGAGGAAAAGCACTCGTTGCTGATATTGATAAAAGCTGCAATACCGAGCGGCAAGCCACACAGAAAAAGGAGACAGTAGGGATTTTATTGTTTGGAACAACAGTGCATCCTTCAAAAGGAACCCGAAGTGATAAACCCAAATGACAGGAATGATTCATATGGACTATGGGAGGGAAGATGGGAGAGAGGAAGGAGGAGCTTGCATTTCAAATCATCTGCCAAGACTCCCAGGTTTTACAGCTCTCAAAAAGCCTTAACTGTCACCGAGCATAAACTCCATACAGCTGCTTCCTGACCGGGCCGGTGCTTGCTGGGGTTAAGGGCTCAATGACTGGAGTGGGCTACAGATTAACCAATGAGAGCCAGCAATGCTTCAGTCAGAGAACCGATTGGCCCCAGCCTGTATACTGTATTGCTACTGGATCCTTTGCTGCAGTTGAATGTGGATATTAAAAATATTACCCAAAATGAATAGTTTTGGGGGGAAAACTTTAAATGTATTGAGAGAAAAAAATGAAAAAAGGTTAAAATATACTAAACATGGCACTCATCTTCTGGTAGCACTGTGCAAACCTGTGTGTTGTAGGCCAATCATGCTTTGTTTAAGAAATGCTCACCTCCGATATTTAATTTTCAACAAAATATTCAACTTTGCAGGAAATCGGTTGCTCTTTTTTAGCCTTCGTCTTACGGCAAAATTTAAGGAAGTTTCTCTTTCCTGAATCAGAAGTTTTAAAAAAGCCAAACTTTGCGCCACTCAGCTCAGTTTTCCCAATAAGTTATTAACCACAAAGTATTTTTCCCAGTAAAAGCAAAACAATACTATCCAAGTCAGGTAACCAATGGATCCATCATGTTCCATTCACTGGATACTTAACTACAATTTGTGTGACAATTATCCTAAATGTGAAAGAAGTCTTTATATATATGATATATAACATTGTAATTGTTAAAGTTTAATAAATAAACATAATTTTAATGATATACTTATTGGACCATTTGTGATTTGTAAATTTGTAAGTAAACAATGGAATACTTCAGAAAACAGTAATGGACTGCCCATAATAATTTTCCACAATTGATATATTGTACATTCTAGGTCAAAAAATATTTTTAAAATAATAATAATCACCTGAAGTTCACACCAAGCAACTTCGACCCATGTCTCTGTGTCCAGGCCCTTGTATACCGTCTTAAAAGACCCTCTTCCAAGCTCAATGTCAAATTTTAAAAATCTCCCCCCGGGTGATGTAGAGACAGCCTTCATTTCGGCCTCCTCCTCGTTCTCGTCGCTGGCTGCTTTTCCAACATTCTTTGCATTGTCGGATGCGGCATTGTATTTCTGTTCGATTTTTTCCTTATCCTCGTCGGCACTAACGCTTTCTGTTGCACTGTCTTTTTGTCCACCTTGACTCTCGGTGCTGGAACCTTCCTGTAGCCCACCGCGACTTGCTAGACTCCTGTCTACAATTGTGCGTAGGTTTATATTCAGGATTTTGCTTCTGTTGTCACATTCAGGTGCTTCAAACGCTTGTTCGTCCGAATCAGAAAACCATAAACTTCTCCTAATAAACCTTTGATGTACAATTCTCTGGTAATTCGATGGAGGGTACGCACTAGGATCGCTCCCCCCTCTGAGCACTACTGAAGTGTCCATATTATTGACATTACTGTCACTGATGGCTTCATAAATATTAATGTTAAGTTCACATTCTGAATTGGGAACAGATGGATATTTATATCCCAACGGGGGTTCGGAATTGGATTCTTCCCCCGATTCCATTGCTGAATATATTTTCAATATCTATCACTGACGTCCCCAGGTTGCTTTACCATGGTAATTCCCCAATAACGGCGGCCGTTGCCGAGTCGCCTACCTGCAGCGTCCGCCTACTGACGCAGTTCGCTTACATAGGGTGTCAATGGAGCGATTTAATCACATCCAACCTGAACAGAATAAAATATACATACCGTTTCTACATACATCATATTATTCAAGAGCGTGATACCGAATTTAATTCAACTATACATATGAAAAAATTACCAATAAAATCACAATGTACGGTTTAACAACCAAACAGTATTTGGAGCTACCTAGACAGTGGCTGTAAATTAACAGAAAAAATAGCAACGAAGTATTATCTATATATGATTTTCCAACACCGTTTAATAAACGATATATTGCGAGTTCAGTTAAATAGATAGCAGTCGCCGCTTACTTCTAGCTAGAAGCAATCATTTAGGCTAACTACCCACCTAAATGAAATAAAGCCGATAACGTCTTTGTCATTCGCTATAGCCTAATCGTAGCGACATATGCGTTTTTATTATTCTGTCGATCCTAGATTAGATTAAAGGAGACGAGGTACTTACAGAATATCAGGATGTTAGATAAAAATATAGAAAAGCAAACGTGAACAGCTTTAATCAAATACGATAAACGAAATTCCTCATTCTTTCGACATTTAGATTACAGATTCACGCTTTAACGCAAATAAATTCAGCCTCAGAATCGGAAGTGTTTCCATCTTGTCCTTTGAAAATATAAAATGAATGTACAGCAATCCAGCTATGCATTTCAGTTTTGAAAGCGTAGATGTAGAAATGGGACAGCGGCGAAATTCAAAGACCAATATAGGAGCAACTATTTAATTTTATGTTAAAACTGCGGTAATATATTTCAGAAGTAATATCGTGAGAATTTATATAAAAATGCCAACGAGAATTCATCGACATGTCTCACAAATATTTCAGCAATCAACGAGGAATGCTTGTATTACAGATCCCATTTTACACATTGGTTCCACGCCCTTAGCAACGACACCTTGGTCTACCCAATAAAAACGCAAATGGTCAGTCTATACCGCCTTCTTTATAACAACAGAGGTGGTGAGTCCTGGATACCCAGCCCATTGATTCTCCCTCCAGCCCAACATCATCCTAGTTTAGAAGGGTGTGATGTTAGATGAAATGCTGTAGTGCAGTTAATCTATATATATTTTTTTACTGATTTAGATGCCTATCCACCCATTATAATAAGTAATATATGCCTGGTCATCAGGTTGAAATACCTGAAGGCAGTAATTTAAATAAGTAATTGCCGATTGTTAAACTTTGTCGGCAGCAAGAACTGACGGTTGACTTGGGTGAATAAAGAACAGGAAAAGGCGAAGGAATTCACACAAATGAAAACCTGTATGTGCTATAACCGCTGAAATTCCCATGATTCGAGAGATGTCAATTCAGAGATTTCAGCACCATCCCTTGGAAACAGTCTTATATTAGACAATATAGGAAATAATTGCGAACATGTGACAATGTGTATGAATATTTATATCTTTCTGATTATTTATTTACCTTAAAAAGTCTACTACTAACGAAGTATATTACGATTAAGTAATAACTATGGGAGCATTAGTTGCATCAATGCAGATAATGTAACTTTAGTATACTAGGTTTACACATTTTTCCTTCGTTTATAACGTGTTTACTATTTTGTTTTGAGTAACCAGTTTAATATCGTCACGTTTTCTCTGTGTTAGTTAATTTACATTATACCTTTACCTCTTAACAATTGATCAACGTAATTTAAAATGGTGGTTTGATTAAATCAAAGAGCGCGATTTAACTGCTTTTGGGGGTTGGCTGACTTCTCTCGCTCTCTGAATGGTTGCATTAAAACATGTAAAAATCCTAGAAGTGGTCATGACCCAAGAAATGTAAATACTTGCCACACCTTCATCCAAAGTCACATTGAGAGGTGATATATAGGCTGATGATAAACCCCATCAGACGTCCTAAATGATTGTTTAGACGCTTAGCTGTTACTGATGGCAACGCCTCTGAATCTAATGTCGGAAACTATACAAGACAATGCGAAGAACGTGAAAGTTGGAAACGAAACTGGTGAAAATATATCGCAGAAGAAACATATCAAGCACAAAATGGGTAACGGCAATCACAGCTCTAACGTCCCAGATCTTCGTATTCGTGCTCTCTGAAATGCCCTCTTGTGGAGATCATGTATACAACCTGGGAAGCAAGATTGTCTAAGTATAGCGCTCCACATGTGTGCATAACGGGATCTGTCGACATTAGATAACCAGAATCCCTGTTATCAATTGTGTAAAAGGTAATTACTTCTGGGTTTCATCATGTTTGGTTCTCATGTAACAATATTTGTTTTGTTCGATTCCAGAATGGCTTCAAGTGAACTACAATGGCTGATGTTTTATTTGAGGATAAACTGTACAGTTGGTTTAATAAAATAAGTCCTAATATTATTGTCAAAATGTATAACACTAAGGAACAGCATTCACTTTTAAATACGCCTTTGAGCAAAGTAACTGTGTCAGTAAGTACACCAGTAAAGATTTGCCTACAGTAACAATACATAATTATACATTCAGAGTATATCGTATTTTGAATTGAAAATCCCCCTGTCGATCCATCTGCTAATAAAATAAAGAAGAGAATATTGTGACAAACATGGAAATTGAGCCTTCGAGCGGGGGCTGTGTGATAGACGAGGCCAGCTATTTGGCATGAGCAGTGGAGGCTGGGATGTCAAAGAGAGAGGTAACCCGGAGCAGTATGGTCAAATGGTAAAATACTTCACCGAATTTAACAAGCTAAGCAATGTTCTGATTGGGCAGTATCTCTTTGATGTGTTTGGAACTGCTGTACAATTAAAAAGCCTGTGCATTCAATAAGATCTTGTGTTATCCTTTACCTGACATCACATTGGTGTTAGAAGTGGGGATATTTAGGATGAGCTATGACAAGGGCGACTGTGTGGAGGACTAAAGAAGCCACACTTTAGACTGGGACTATCACACAAAAGGAGTCCTGCCCCCGCACTTGAAGGTCTGGGGCTTACCCCAGTTATCCCCTGCTGCCACAGGAGAACTGGACCTTGAGGCATTTGTGAGGGACTTGTGATCACTTTATCTCAGATAGACAAAACTTTGCCCCAGGACCCGGACCTGCTAGCATTGTAGCAAGGCAGGACACTTCAACGATTCCCGAGGAATGCATTTATACATAAAAGGGTCAGCATAGTGAGGGGAGAAGTGACCCATGACATCGGATGTATCTTATATATGCCATGCCAGCTGGGTAACACAGACTGCACTGCTCTCCTTGACAAAGGCTCGTCTGTCAGCTTAGTTCATCCTAGACTGCTGCCAACCTCCTTGAACTGGACGCCCGCCTGTGTCAAGAGCACTCTCTAACTTGCGCTTGGAGTTCTCGAAGGGGGTAGAGCTCAAGCTGCAGCCCCGGAAGTGAAAACTTATTTCGGGGGAGGCACAATTTTTAGTTGTGGGCTCCAAAGTGTGGCCAAAGACCTAGTAAAGGTGGCAGTCGTGTACGACTGGCCCACGTCTCAGAAAGGAATGGATGTGAGGAGTTGTGTAGGACTCATCTCAGCAAAAGGCTGCTGACACTGCAGCAGCTTGGAGGAGAAAGGGGATCACAGCGGGGGCAGGCTGCGTGGGAGGGCACATGGAGTGGATAACCGAGAAGCTGCAGCACACCCAGGAAAACAATGAAGAGCTGCACCCTATGACACGGTGATTAAACAAAAACATAAAAGCGTCATGGGCTGAGGTCTCCACTCTCTCCAAGCCAGTGAAAGCCCTGACTGCACAGAGGGACACTCTGACACTGCACAACAGTCCTGTTAAGAGGCTGGAAAGAGCCTGCACAGGGCATAACCAGGTAGCGACTGATTGTGCCACAGGAGGTATACTGAATAGCACACACACAGTGATGGCTCTGCAAAAAATTCTATTGCACTTGTTTCTGGTATGCAGAGCGTCATTGTTATCACTGTGATGCCTGTACTACAAAGAAGGGGCCTGTGAGGTAGCTGCATGCCCACTACAAAAATACTAGGTCTCTGCTCTATTGGAGTGGACATCGTGGGCCTTCCTGATTACTGATCGTGGAAAAAATATGTGCAAAAACGGTCATTAATAATTTTTTCAAATGACCGGAGGTGTATGGGATTCCAGACCAGACTCCAATTGTGGTCGAGCGACTAGTGTAAGGTTTGTTGAGTCATTTTAAAGTAACAAGGTGAAGTTTCAAGGTGATCAGGTGTGGAATTTTGAAGTGCAGGTGTTCACTCGGGTCTGTCAGCTGCTGGCAGTGAAGACGCCACCCCCCTTTAACCCCAGAGTGATGGCCTGGTCGAGTGCTTTAACAAAACACTGGGCACGCAGCAGGCTATTCTGAATGCCAAACACCAGCAGAAATGGGACCAGCATCTGCCCCTGGTCATGTTAGCGCATCACTCCTCCCTCTGTGAGTCGACTGGATGCATGCCGGCTGCTCCTGTTTGGCTGGGTTTCAAGTTTCAGTTAATGTAAAAACAGTGGAAGTTACCACTTGTCCCGGGGGCCTAATTGTTTGTTTCTGCTTATGGAAACAGCTTCTTTTTTTTAGTTGCTAGTGACCGAATGCCACCATATTGGTCTCACATTTTAGATTCTGACGTGTAGGGTTGGGAGGGCAGGGGGCCCCTAGGGACAACTGTGCCTTAGAGGAGGGAGCCTGTGAGACAGACGGGACCAGCAACTTTGCATGTGGAGAGGAGACTGGGATGTCAGAGAGAGGTAACCGGGAGCATGATGGTCAAACCCTAAAATATCAACCCCCAGATTAGCTGAGTAAGCAACACAATATTCTGATTTGACAATAACTCAGAATCAGAATCAGAAAGAGCTTTATTGCCAGGTAGTTTTTACACATACAAGGAATTTGCTTTGGTGATTAGGTGCCAAACATAAACCTATATAAATATGAATATTAAAATATTAAAATAAACAAGATGTACAAGTTATAAAAGAAGAATAATAGAGGCTATAGTGCAATTTCTTTTGCAAACAAAAAAACTCTGCTCAATAAGTTTAAGAGCCTGTGCATTTACTAAGGAAACATCTCATGTGATCATTCACCTGGAGAGACAGTATATACAAATGCTAAAGCATTATTTGCCACACATTTGCTGCAAAAGACCCATTTGCCGCTTGTCTTTCTTGAACAACAGTCTGCACTGGAAAGAAATGTAATAAATAAAAACAAGGCTGCTGCAAACAAACCTTTTTTCATTAATATTTGACTTTCAACCTTTGATTAACAAGGCTTCACATTTTATTATTAAATTTAATATTATTACATTTTATTTACTTTATATCATAAATTAATACAAATTAATTAATTACTGTATGTTGTAAATTAATACAAATCAATTAATTTAAAAAAATAATACATTAAAAAGGGTATATTGTTTATTCTTGTCCAGGCGGTGATACGTTGTTGCTGTAACAGTAGAATCATCCAAGGGGATCAATAAAGTTTTTATATTATTATTATTAGGGAACCATTAATAACAGTCAAACAAACGTATCCTCTTTTCACGTTGCCTAATGTGACACAATATATATATACATTTTAAAATGATTTTTTATTAAAGATGGCTTTTTTTTCCCCCTTCGGTCCATAAGCATAAGACAGTTATTTCCTTGCGTCATACCATTTATATTGTAAAACTGTGTTAAACATTAGCAAATTTCCAACGACGAATCCAACTCAGAAGAAAAACTTAAGTTTCAAGATTATAAGGCTGCCATCCCGCCTTGGTAATTGCAGTTCGGAACGCCCCCAGTTGGGGGGAAAATAACTTCACTTTTTTCGTTGTGCTGAGGTTGCATCCTAGTCTTTCGGGACATTCACTGACATTTTTTTAAATAAGGTTACTTTTTCAACATCTTCACATCAAGTGTATTCGCTTTTTAAATGGCCTCAGAAAACATGGAAATGAACGGTGACGCCGACTTAAACAGCAGAAGCGAGGTAAGACGCAGCAAAACCGTTTTGCTTCTTGACTCAGGATGTAATGCTAACATCTCGTAGCAATATGTTATGGGCGCGTAAACACTGGTTCACATTGTGAGGTTACTTAAAGATTACTAAAACGGTTAACAATTGTTCAATAACTCTGACCTTAAAATTACATAGTAATATTTCTTATATGCTATATTACATAAACGACCTTTTCGAGATGGTGGACTTTTTACGTTAAAAAAACCCACCGTTGAGGTCACAATGAATTCCGTTTTCAGACAAATAGGTATGAGCTACTGCCCAATAAAAACGTTCATTGTGATAGACTACTACATCCGCACATACTAATAGCCGTAAACGTTAGTAAATTACTTAACGTCACGCTTTTTATTTTAACTTACAGCCTGCGGGTTGTTTCAACTTCCTTAAATTCGATATGTATACCCCATTGGTGGGGTGTGAAGTGAGCTGACGCGGTTCTTCTGTTGCGAGATTTCAAGCAAATTTACGGTATAAGCCAGAGACGGCGTCATATAAGTCGACGTTATCAGTAGACTCACAGGCTACCAAAAAATGCAATCCAGAAGTCCATAAGGCATTGGGCGTGCAGTATATGCCTCTCGTCATAAACAATAGGAAATATGGTCGCGTGCATCGAAGCATTATCAGCATTGATGGAGCGGTGGCAAAATTTGATGAGTTGATACTGACACTGCGAATCTGCTTAAGTGTATCCTTATTATACCCTTATATAGTTCAATACTTGTGCAACGACAATCAAGACGGCTTTTCATAATAGGCGTTTATAAAATAATTTTACGTGATTTTCATGACCATCATTCTCATCAAACTGGTTTTCTGATACACTACACCACGCCCATTTTACCTCAACGAATAACTGCAAAATGCGTTATTAAACGTTTTTAAAAGGATTTATTTACGAGCAATATTTAATTATATAATGCTCATATATTGTGTGATAATATCTTGTATTCGTGTAAAAAAATAAATCAGATCAGACCATCAAATCAGCTGATTGACTGGCTGGGTTTAATCTCTTGTCCGATGTTTTGAATGCTATGGAAATATCTTAAATTCATGTGATTTTTAGGTAAGGGTTATTTAAAATGTGATTTAACTTTCTTATTTTAGTCATATCAGCAGTAACCCAGCTGTTGAGGTTGAGGTTACTGTCTTATCGCCAGTGCCATTGCTAAATAGCAAGCCACTTTTCTTAAAGCAGTTTGAAAAAATCTTACGAAAAGTTTGGGATTTACCTCAGTTTCTATATCTTTTTTCAAATCATAGAAACATTTTTAGATACATAAACCCTGTGCAGAGTGTGTTCTAATAACCTGAAATCCCTAGCTCAGGGAACCAATCGTGCTCTTGTGTTTGACTCCAGGAATTGTCACTGTCACTAAATGTGCCTCATTTGAGCTGCATGTATTTAATGTAGATTTCTTTTAACTAGGCACTTGCAATAACCTGATGTGAAAGTGGAAAATTTCACTTTTAATCCTCATCTAGTAGAATTTATAATTAATGACCTGTTCCAAAATTAATTGACGGTCTCTGTTAGAGGCAGGTTGTTGAGCAGAATGTGTCAGCTCTTTCCTGCTGCCTCTAACATGGGTACACCTGACACTCGCGCTAAATTATGAATAGCTGCTGTGTCTGTTCTGGCAGAAACAGGTAAGAGCTGTTTTCATCTCTCATGCTAAACTTCTGCGTAATACTGTACAAAAGGCAAATCCTTTACTGAGAGTGATCATGAAAATATGTGAAATGGCTAACGCATCTGCACAAAATGGACTTTAAATGTATTTGCAAAAACCAATTTGAGCCCATTGTAAAAAACATGCGCTATGTTGAAAATGTGTAGAACAGATCTATGGTCCACAAAATACCTCTGATATATGTAACACATTTCATATAACCATAACAGACTGAAAGCAGAAAGCACGTCAAGTGGAGATAAAATAATGATATTTATTAGGATGGGTGCTTGGAGATTTATCAGGTTTCGACCCACTTCAATTATCGATTATAACTTTGAAAAATTCAAATTGACGTTTAACCTCTCCTGAGGTCTCTGTAGTCTGCAATTATAAAGGGAAAGTTGGCTTGACTGCGATTGGGTCAGAAAAGACTACTTCCCTATCCTATACAGCAAAATAAATAGATGGAATGAGAAACTAAGTTCTTATCACTAAGAATTTTAATAACGTAATAACTATAAAATGTATCCATCGAGGCTGACAAACACAGTACAATGGATGTGGCCTGACAGACCTTAAGCAAATTCACTGTCACAAGCTTCCTATTATTGTATTTTTCAGGTCCTATTTTTACAACAAAAACTCTGTACCGGGTCAACGAGACAGACTAAACCAATCAGCTTTTTGTTTTCAGGGGCAAGGTAATGCCTATGCTGTCCTCTAGATCATATTGCATTACGCATGACTGACAGCTTTGTCCTGGCGTGTTGACCTGTTTGCTAAAGGGTTGCTTTTACCAGTGAAAATGAATTCCTGTTTAATGGACAGGATGCTCGTTCTATTTCAACTACAGCTTATTGTTTATTTAAATCATTATTGTTTGTCGTCGTAAACATTTAATTAAAATCTTTAAAATTATTTCAAACCGAAAACCCGTTGGGTTGTGCAGAGCTTATGGAACCTCACTGTGACGGCAGCTGAGCTGCTGTAAAATTGCACTGTGCTGTGTATAGAAAAGGATGCTGTATAAGGCACGCCCCTGGTGACTAGTCTGGTTCACAAACAAACAAAAAAAAGAGCACTGACTTGACCTATGCTGGAAACTACGGCGTGGCTCCTGACTTAAGCCAGTGTCTGAGTGTCTGGACAAAGAGCTGGAAACGTGGCTGTCTGGAGCGAGCAAAGTCAACCCCCTTGGCCCTACTGCATGCCCGAGATGCCCTTTCATATGCTAATTTGTGGGACAGAGCCAGCCAGCAGCACTGACCCAGCTGGGCAGCCAAATTTGGGCTGTGCTGAACTCCTCCCCCTCCGGCCTCATTCGCTCTCCCACAGAGCAAGCTGCCCGCGAAAGACAAGACGGACAAAGGCTCCCGAATATTGTTCCCCTTTCATCCAGAATTTAGCATTATTTTAACCGCACCTGAATAAACACAACTTTTGGACAGGAGTGGAAATGGCATAGACGGCAGCTATTATCATGAATCAGCCCTGTGTATACTCCGGAGAAGAACACTGTTGCAAAATGGAACCACTTGAGTAGTCTAAGCTGGAAATGCTTCAGTTATCTGGGTTTTGAGCGATGGTTGGGCCGCTGTTTGTTTCTGCTTTCCCTTTCCCCTTTTCTGCTGACCCATCACTCAGTCACTTCTTAATGGGCGAGCCAGGGATGTAAATGAATTCCCCAGCGGGAGGGTATACTTGCTAGCCTAAGATCCATTTTGTCAGACAGAAGTCGGAGAAAAGAGGCTGACGGATTGGAAAGCTGATGATGAAAAAGAAATAGCAAATGCAAAACAAAAAGGTGGAAAGAAGGTCTTTCAGAAGAATTTGAGGTTTAGTCCCCAAAGTTGTAAAGTGGGAAAAAAAGTATAATCTTAAGTTTCAAAAGGTGTGTCTGACATCATTCAGTGACATCATCTACTGCACTTTCTTCAGTGACAGAAACTAACACATTGCAAACCATGACTTGCGTGATACAATTGCAGCGAAAATTTATCAGTTGTTATGTTATCACCACATAAAGTTGTGAAGATGGACAAAACAAATAAAAACTAACTAGCCCCTAATGAATGACTTCCAGCTTGTTATAAGGAATTCAGGGTGGCGTGGGAACAGCACAGTTCGTTCGCAGTCCTGAAAGAATGTGGTACCGTTTTCCATGGATGAAGTCCATCAGCCCATGCTAGTTTGATGTAGATGGAAACTGAGTTGTAAGGACCTATAATAACATTCTCATGCAGGCTGCACTAGATTGATATTTAGATAGAAGGCCATCAAAGGTAACTCCCTGAGCCAGGTGACTGAACCATTGTCACCTGGGAAGGAAAGAATTCTGCTTCACGTGATGCAGACTATTGGCCCATACTTTGAACATGTATAGATATTTAACTGGTTCTCCTTTAAGACAAATGTGTACACAAAACTATGTAAACCAAGATGAGAACATTCTGTCACAGCACCTGCAATGTTTTATTTTTTTATTTTGAAATGCCAATTGTTTTTGTGTCCTGGCTTTCTGGTAGAGCCCTAGAACTACACATGGGGAGTATCTGGAAATGCAGAAATGGAGAGAGCGC
The DNA here is from genome assembly GCA_025775045.1 of Hiodon tergisus. Lineage (NCBI taxonomy): Eukaryota > Metazoa > Chordata > Actinopteri > Hiodontiformes > Hiodontidae > Hiodon > Hiodon tergisus. The sequence continues at coordinate 9,679 of JAOVYW010037043.1, read as the reverse complement.
TAATGTTTTTACCACCGTCAGTCTGCATTCTTTTCCCTGGCTGACAGAGGGAGACCCCCTCAGTCAATATTTAACATGCTGGTGGAGTGTCCAGCGATTTAAAATTGTGAATAATTCACTTTTGTTGTTAGAGGCAGTAGGTGATCAAAGCAAAGGGCAGTTCAAATCTGTTGCCGTTTACATGTCGCAGTGCATTCACGTAGTTTAGTATCTAACCAAACCACTTCCTTTATTTGAATCCAAAGCAGAGATTAAACCCAATATTTGTCGGAGAAATTACCGAGGCAAGAGTCTTTGGCCTTTTTTAGTAGTCTCAACATGTGCCTCGCTAAGGGGTTTTGGGAAGGGTGCAGTCATATCTACAGAAGATTTGTTGAATAATTCATAACAGCAATATAGGCCTCAAACATGCACACATTTTTGAATAAGAATAAGCAAAAGCACAAAGGACAGTTGGGTTAATTAGGCCTGTTTTTTCAGGTAGTATGACATTGTGACAGGCTTAAATTTGTCAACCAACTGTAATTGAAAGACTTCTGCTCAGGAATAAAAATAAATTGGTTGAGTACATGCAAAAGTCCTTGTAGTTAAGACTGGTTGGCATTTAAATGGGTCAGCATTATTAAAACAGAAAAAGAGATGTGTCAGACGGCTCATACTGATTGCTTTGTGTCCAATGTTACAGTCCCAGGGATGGCTTGGTTCAGAGGAATCCAATAGCGCTTCTTTTCGATGTTCACCATTAAATTACCATTTTTAAGTATACAAATTACCTGTATTGTTGGCATAGTAAAGCTATAATGGTCCTCCATGGCCAGGACCAAATGCATCAAACTCTTTATAGGTAAAGGTAACTCATCACTAATGCATCTAGAGCCGGATTGATGGGTCAAATATAAAAGTTTATTCTTCAGAAGTACCAGGAGACTGTAATGTGCACTGAATGGCCAGTTTCTTAGGTACACCACCCTGTTCAGGAAAATGGATCCCTCCTACCGACCTGGAGTTACCTGACCGCTGCGGTCAGTTCCTGCTGAACGTTAAAAGTGGGCAAAGCGAGTGATCAAAGTGACTTTGAGCGCGGTATGATCGCCGGTGCCAGGCAGCGGCCTCCCTCCTGGGTTTAGTGTCTGGCTTTACCGAGAATGGTGCGACAAACTCTCAATCAACAGCAGATCTGTGGGCAAAACAGCTGGTTGATCAGGGAGGTTGAGGGAGCTATCAGGCAGGGCTCAAACAGGGAAATAACGGTGCGGCACGACAGTGGTAGGTTGCAAGTTCTTTTCTCGGATTGGCTACTGCAGCAGACGACCACACTGGGTTCCAACCCTATCATCTAAAAACAAGAAGCAGCAGCTCTAGTAAGCACTAGACAATTAAGAGGTGGAAAAAACCATTACCTGGTCCGACAAATTCCGATCCCTGTTCTGTCAGACTGGCAGGAAAACACAAATAATATAAGCTCATTTAAATGGGTTCATAGAATAGCTTTTTAAAGGATTTGATCATAATAAAAATGACCATGTTTTGTCTGAGTTATATGCATTGATGTTGTGAAAATGCAAGCTCTTATGAGTTTTGTGGAAATCACAGTAGAAATGTCTGACTGAGGAAGGCAGACTGTCTGACCGTGTCTCTGTGGAGCTGTATCTGAGGATGGCAGGGGAGCCCATTGTCTGCGTTGTTTGGAAGAAAGGATCTTTTATACCTTTGCTGCAAGTGGTTACGGCTTTTTGTTTTGGCTTTGATGCAGAGATGGGCACAAGGGGCTCGTTGTTCACCCTCAGCTAGTTGGCATTGGACCCAAAATAAACACATAGCCCTTGACTCTAACAGAAACCTGAAGAGTATTTGGATGAGGTAATCAAATTTTTCTAGAAATTCATCCCCTAAGATTATTTTGCATATCACTGAAATTTAACATTTTACATTACATTTTGGGAACGAATTGCATATGAAATTATATACCTAAAGCTTTAACTAACTAGTCCCATAAATAATAATGAGAATTGTTATATTTGTCAAGCTGCTCCTAGGGTCTCTTGCTTTCCAGAGATTTTTCGTTTGTTCTTTTCTTCGTGGACTTCCAAGACTGCAGTGAGCAACTCCCTGCTTATCCCCCTGAAGGTTAAATTATACAGTGCTACAGTGACTGTGAAATTAGGGACTTCTGTTTTCACCGAGCATGCTCCCGTTGCAGTATGTCAGACAAGGCTACAGGAGGGTTCCTGCTGTTTTCGTCATTGGATAGTTATTTGAAAGTCCAGACTCTCTAGCCCTGAGATTGAGTTCAGGAAATAACATGGCTGCTGTTAGGCGGACGTAGTTGTCAGGAGGGCAGGCCTGCACTTAAATATGCTGACTCAGATGTGCACACTTCCTTGTTCAGCTTCACAGGAAGCATGGAGGGTGTCATTAACTAGGTTCATGTTTACATTAATCCTAAAAACGGAATCGTATAAAGAAAAACTGTGTAGCATATAATCAAGATAATCCTGCCGACTACATTTATATTGACGCATAAGAAAGAAAGAAAATTCTAAAAGACTACAGTTAGTATGTTAAAAATGTACTAGTGTAAAAATGGCATGGCCACTTCAATTAAAATTGTGTTAATATGCTAGTGTAAACATGTGTCAAATGGTAGGATTCTGACGTGTTAGCGGCCTGGTGTTAATGCCCCCTGGTGTTAATGAGTGTCTCTGTGCTTAGGGCGGTCGAAGTGGGCGCTGGCAACGCAGCCCTGGCCCACTCAACATGAACCACTATGCCAACAAGAAGAGTGCGGCTGAGAGCATGCTGGACGTTGCCCTGCTGATGGCCAACGCCTCGCAGCTGAAGGCCGTGGTGGAGCAGGGGCCCGGCTTCACCTTCTACACCCCCCTCATTGCGCTGATCAGCATCTCGCTCATCCTGCAGATCGTCGTGGGAATCCTCCTCATCTTCATCGGTGAGAAGCAGACCCTTCTTATGTACTGTCATTTAAATGTGACCGCATTATGGTTATGTGACAATTATACTGTCGCATAACCATTTACACTGTAATGTAATCATTGTCATTCTGCACTTTATAACTTAACACCTGCACTAATGATGGCACCTTGTCCCAAAATTACTTTAGCACTACTCTTTGTACTACATTTTGTACTTTCTGGGTCAGATGCTAACCATATTTCGTTGCCTTTGTTGTATACTTTGTGCAATGTTAAATAAAGTTGAATTTGAATCTTCACCGGCAGCTGGCCATACAGAGTGCAACTGGTTACTCAATCCCTTCATCCGCACTAAAATACCAAAGGGAGGACTGGGCCTTGTTTGAATCAAATAGCAAAAGCCCTCAACAATTTATTCAAAACGTATTTAAATAAACATGGAAATCACAGTCATCAAATCATGTGATTAGTAGTACTACATACAAGGAGTGGTCAGAAGAACAGGCTTTTTAGTCAAATAGAAATTTTTCCAATAATTTAAAATATGGTCAAACCATTATGAATGTTATTGGCTTATTTGCTGTAACTAGGGGAAATATTTAAGTTTTGAGGTAACTTTTTGATACAGTCATCCATTGTTTCTAATGACTCACATTTTCAAACTATTTAGCTATACCAAAAAATAGTTACCACTAAAACATTTTTTATCATCAACTTCTGGTACAAAGATTAACTAGAATGCACCAGTACATTTCCAACTTTATAGAATTATAATCTGTTCATAGAAGTACTTTACAAGATGTAATAGACATTGGTTTCAGTTTTATAGGCATAAAATATATACTCAGTGATTTATTAGGTACACCACCCACGAACAAAAATGGTTAAGTCCTACAATATGCTGTACTGGATAATGTACAGAAATGTGTCTGGAGGAAATGACAACCTTAATTCGAGCACTAATTATTTCCAAAATGAGCCAAGGGTATGTACATGATTATGAACCCATTACCCAGGGATACGCATGTGTAACCATGGCAACTAGACCTGCCACCGGGTCAAAGTTGAATTCTCAGCTGGGAGACAAACAGAAGTGGTGGTTAATAGTTGGTTTGATCCCGAGCAAAAGTTTGGTTGCTGCAGATAATCCACAGTGTACTTGGACTTGTACTCAAGGTGAATAAATATGAGATAAATAAATATCAAAATTCACAACCGTTGTAAGTGTAAGTTATAACAGAACTCATACTTAAATATTTACGTTGGTCTGAAACGGTTAAAATGAAAACTATTATGTATGATAATCAGAAAAGATTCCCTGGTTGTAAAACCTTGCTGATACCACAAATTTCAGTTTATATTCATTGGAGTGTGAATATAAAATGTTATGTAAACACTCTAAAAGTGGCCTAAATTCCAGTGCTGTCAAGATAAGAGAATTGTTGCTCTTACAATACACCCTATAGTTCCCTTGTAGATGCTAACTCTTTAACTGCATGTCTATAACAAAATTATTTGTAAGTAAAGTATTTATTATTATAAATGTTGTATGAGGTTATATTGAATTTAATTAATGCAGAATGTTAATTATAATAATGAGAATATTTCTTTCAAGGATTTACTGTTTGCAAGAAAACAACAGTTTTTGTTTCTCATTGGCTTTACGTTTTTATTTAACCTTTCCCCCCAGTAATGTGATCTAAACTCCGCCTTTACACATCAATGGCTTTCAACTCCCCACTCACCAACAACTCAAAAAAGCAGTCAAGCATATTGTGAATGGCCTATATACAGGACTCATAATCCTCTTTGGATTGCATGACCTGGTACACCCTGTCACCCAAAACCTTTCTCTTTTTTACAGTTAAGTGGAATCTGAATGACGAAAGCCAGCATTTCCGACTGAACGTGCTAGAAAACATTGCCACTGGGTTCGTCTTCATCATCGTGGTTGTAAATGTCTTCATCACAGCATTTGGCGTTCAGAGGCCCAACCAAAGTTCCTAGTTGGGTCACAGATACAAGGCATGTCTAGACAGGTACGTTGTTCAGATTGGAACGATTCTGTGGAACTCTTGTATATACTTGAATGAATATATGCATATTTCTCCAGTGCCTTTATGAACAGTTTTCTTAGCACTCCCCTGATTTTTGGCAGCACAGGTGTATGCTCTGTAGCTCACTGTCTGCCTGGCTTTTTACCCTCCTCTAAGGCTCAGCTAAAGGCCTAAAAATACCACAATCAAGGAATTTATTCATTCATCTTGAGAGTTTTGCTTTTGGAACATAGTGAAATAAAACTCCCAAAGCTGTGTTTTCCTGTATTTTCACATAACTTCCGAGACTACTAGTAGGATCTTGTTGGATTGCACTGAATCAACCTTTTCTGGGTCTGGTTTTAGTATCATAACTCACAGGTTGCTCTTAAAACCAATAAACGTCTGCATTTTAATCGCAGCCATGTGCAGTAATTTACATCCCTTCGACACTACAGATTGACCGCTCAAATCAGGACAATAATCGTCAGAAAAGCAGAAACACTGTCAGAGAACCAGATGTACTTATCACTGCAATGACTTTTGATTTCTAGAACCTCTGTCTCAGTCCAGCAGTCACAGATATTTAAAATTTAAACTCCAATGGACAATTGTAATATATGTGTGTGTGTGTGTGTGTGTGTGTGTGTGTGTGTGTGTGTGTGTGTGTGTGTGTGTGCTGGCAACCGATAAAAAGGAAGTGAAATGAGTTGATGTCTTTCTGCCTAAACACATTTGGGACTGTTCTTCTTCTGACTTTGGATTTTATTTGAAATCATTGTTGACTCCAGCAGAGCACCCGGCCAATGGGTATTGAGTATGTAAAGTAAATATACTATAAGTGAGTATATAAAGTAGCGCACATGTTACCCTTTAGCTATGCTGGCAACCTCCAGGTTGTACCCCA
>JAOVYW010037032.1:0-15896 GCA_025775045.1 Hiodon tergisus | reverse complement strand
AGGTTTTTATTTTTTAGGTTTGTTTTGTACACGGTCTTTTTGAGGGAAGTAGTAATATATTATTATAATATATCAGTAAATGATAATATACCAGTTAACTGCAGTTATGGATATAAGAAATGTGTCTTTTTGTTGTAACTAGCCGCAATTATTTTCGTAATGCTCTTACCACTTTTGTCTTTAGTGTTTGATATTTAACAGTCATAGACAAGGAAATACTTGGACTCTACTGCGGACTTTCCCAGGTCGATTGGACCTCGAAGGAGTCGATTTTTGTAAGTAAGACACTGACGTTAAGTGTAGAAAAAGGCGACTTTGTTGTATGGTTATTAAAATGTTATACTACGCCGACCTGGAAATGTATATACGCAAATTAATTTACGAAGCTAAGGATCCAGAATCGTTACTGTAAGGGTCCTAAAGTGGCAGCGGTATAAATGTTTGAATTGTATTATTTTATGTGGCAGTATGCCATAAATGGGGTTTTTGGTTTAGATAATGCTGCCTCTTTTTTTTTTATAGTTCGCAATAATTTGATGGACCAAGGCAGTGAATCTGACGTGTTTAACCGAAAACGGCCCTTTTAATTTCGGAATGAAGGCGTTGTTTGATATATTAATTTGTTAGTATAACAAAATATTCTTATTTAAGCTATACCACAGATAGAAGTGTTAACGATTTTGTTAGCGCCCTCGCATTGTCATTTTTTATAAGGAGACTTGACTTCAATTTAAATGGAAAGCTGTACGTTTTTTTTCCGTTTCGTTTGGGTGACAAATGGCCTCAAATTCTTGATGAATAATTGGGTGTTTCGTGACTTGAAACTGATAGTGTTTTGTATTACAGGGTGAAGACGATGGAAAACCGCGATAGAGGGAGTTGTTTAGTTACGATATGAACATATTTTCAATTTTAATGATTTGCGTAATGCAGCAGCATTGCCAAGGTAAGGTATTTTTCCACGTTTATCTGACTTTGTTGGTGTTGCTACTCTTCGTGCGACTTACTGCGCATACACCTTGTTATGATTTACGGTCTCGAAAGTAGTAAATTATTATTCATTTATTGCCAACACTTGGTAGAGATTCGCGTTCTAGCAAACTGTGCCCCATTTTGGTAGTAGTTTTTAGTGAAGCTATGGTCCATGGGTCTCTTGCTTTCCAGTTTTGACCACCCCCCCAGCCCCTGTGAATCTAAGTGTTCAGTCCCTTAACTTCTGGCACACGCTCAGATGGGACCCTGGGCCCGGAACACCCTTAGGGACAACCTACGTTGTTAACTGCCGGTAAGCTGACTTGACTTATGTTTTTCCCAAACACTGTCTCCACTAAATGGACCTGTTTGCTATTGCTGACTAAAAATGTAAGAACTCCTAAAAAGATATAGTATAAGGATCCTCATGGCTTTAAATTAATCAGACTGGGGAATTACACGCCAACGATTCTGATTCCTGTCATATGCCGATGATGGTTAAGTGTAGTTTCACTTGTGCCCGAAACTATGCAGCTGTAAGTGGCTGAATTTCAAGGTAACCAGCTCTCCACTTCCTCTCCAAATGTGCTTTAAGTTTTGGCAATCAGGTTTCGCATTGGTGTAAAACAGTAAGCATCCGTATAATTATCTTGATGTTTCAGCAACTGCGGAAAACGCTTCCCACGCTACACGAATAAAACCAGGATGGACATGACGAAATTGCTTCCCGATTTCCGTCGGAATTACATGATCTCTGTCCAGGCCAAACAAGGGGATGTGTTTTCACCCTGGACCAACAAGTCCTTCTGCCCCTTTTCAGACAGTGAGAGCCTTTTTTTATTTTGCCTTGCTAATAAAGAGAGAAGTTTTAATCCTCATGATTAAAGACCTTTAAACCTTGTGTAAATCACAGTGGGGTGAAAATAATCGAAAAATGCTTCTAGATTTGGAAAAGGGGGTGTGTTATCAGGGGCATCGATAGATATAGAGCTCTCTGAACGTGGGTATAGCATTTGATAATCTAGAGCTATCGATTGTGAATGGTTTAGTTAATGACGTTTTGTGAATAGAAAGGTTGTGTCATAAAGTAGCTTGTGTACGGGTTTGTTTGTGTTGAAAACAGTGTGGGCTAAACTTACTACCCTGTCTTGCCTAGCTACACTGGGACCTCCAGGGCTTTCTGTGTCAGGGTGTGGCGACTGTCTCAGACTGAACATCACCCTCCCCAGGGGAAATTCATCCAAAAGCATTGAAGAAATCTACAAGAATATAAGTTTTCATATACTTCTTACGAAAGCTGGAGAGAAGGTAAAACCACAGTGTTCATTTAATTTCCACACTGTGCTATTTCGTTTTTTTCTAAATGCATTAATATCTCTATTCAAATGTCGACCAATGATTGCGATAAATTTCTCTTTTCACTTGTTTGATCAATTAACTATTTCTGGCACCACCACTTTTATAAGATACAAAAAACCACTTCTTTGGTGGTTCCATGTCTTTTCATTACTGTTGTCTTTTTTTACGTTTGTAAACATGTGCTGGGGTGCATTTTGTATGTAAAACTGCCTTTGCGTTCATAGGTCATGGAATCAATCACAAGCGAGAAGTACTACACAATAAATAACCTGGAATCTGGAGTGGAGTACTGTGTGAAGGTCTGTCCGGATGTCCAAATCATCCAAAATTGGCTGTGCTCTGTCTCGAAATGTGAATTCACCAGCCCTATGGTTCAGAGCCCAGGTGAGACATTATGAAAGCCCAGCTATTCAAACCAGCTCTTCCCCTCACATTTTCTCCAAGGCTAACCACATTTTACCAAGCCTTTTCATCAAGGCTGACCGGACCCCTGTCACCCTAGCCTGTAATGGTCCAAGGTGTTGTGACGTGTTAGCATTTAACTGAAGAGTGTATTGTTTCTCCGGTCAGTCCCTGCTGTCATGAGCATGTGGGGTGTGATTCTGGTCCTGGCTGGGATAAGTCTGTTTGGCCTCATCTACACTGGCTACCTCTGTAGACTGAAGACTCGCCTTCCCAACGTCCTGGTAAGCACCCACTCCTCACCTCGGTTATCAAGTTTATTTTCATTACACATTTTTACAAATTTAATTAGTCACAAAGCACTGAACAGATTTCTTTTTCCATAGAGAATTTTGAACAGTGTATTCTGCCATTATATATTAGGTACATGGTAAATATTGAATATTAAAGTCGTTCAATAAAGAGTTGATAGCTCAGCTTTTTTTGGAAAGTTGGCAGGACAACCAGCAGGGCAGTACAGGACTCTAGTCCTGGACTTCACTGAAGATTAACCTCTTGTGAGACTGGCCACAACTTAGCTCTTTCATGCCAAGGAGAGATAGAGCAAGAAAGCTAGGAGAGAAAGCGTATATATAAATTTGGTGGTGAATGACATCATGTAACCTCAGCAGGAATAGACTGGCATAGCTATAAGTAAAGCTATATATAATATATATTTTGTATATTTTAATATATATTTTTTGTGTGTATAATATATATATATATATATACACACACAAAATATAATAGCTATAAATATATATACAAAATATAATAGCTGTAAATGTATATTAAGCACATAAACGCATAAACGTTATGTGGTGAAAAGAACATTAATTATAAGGAAGGTAAAGGACTCTGTATTTGCCCTTTATTTACTCATGTCTCCCTCCAAACCATGGCTGCACATTTGGTTTCACATCCAAGCCCTTTATTGCACTTTATCGTGCTCTTAAGCCCTTTAATGGCTACTGTTTTCAAGCTGTAGGATTAACCTGACAAATCGCTACTCCAGTTTATGTAATGGTTAGGGGTGACCTGTTCAATTATAACCAGAACACTGTCTTAAGTTTGACAGTATTGGCAGTGTTGCACTTCTAGTCATGGTGTGTATGAGACATGGCTTTTCATATGGTTTCCCTCATTTCCTGCCCCTTTAAGATGTTCCCAGTGGAGGCAAACTTCTTTATCTCACAAGGAGCTGTCTCTGATCCCAACCCGGACCTCTGCTCTCTCTGTTCCAAACCGGGGGCTGGAGGCAAAGTAAGCGAAGACAAACCTGGGCTATTGAGAGATAGCTCAGACGAGGAAGAGGAGGAGGAAGAAGAGGGGGGACAGGACTGCTACGAGAAATGGGGTGGTTCAAGGTTACGTGTCGACGCAAACTCCAGTGACACGTCCTGTGGGGCAACAGGCTCGGCCGCATCCTTCACCGCCATCATAGGTTCTGGGAGTTCTGGCAATCCCAGCCCGGTGGTGGTTCCGACTATCCTGGGCCTGAAAGACGAAAGTTCACCCGAGGGTGAGGGCTGCGAGGAGTGCTGGGGAAGTGGGGTGACGACTGTCACCCCTCGCCTCACTACGGACATCCAGAAATCTGGACCAGCAGAGCACAGGGAGCAGGGGGTCAAGGAGCACTGTCCTGATGTGAACCTGCTGTCTGTCACCCTGGGGGGACTGGAGGAGGATGGGGTCATGGCCGACCACTTGGGAGGGGTGCTTGGAGGAAAGGGGGAATGCCTTGGCGAAGATAGCCCTCTACTGACTGCTGGAGCCATACTGGGTTCACCAGGGCAGGCAAACGCATTGATAGAGACCGACGCCACACCGACACCCTTAAGCAGCGTTCGAGGCTACACTGAGTACATGTTGACGCATTCGGGCGCTGAACAGGTACACTCTCAGTGCAGCCTGGAGGATGAGGAGGAAGATGACGATGAGTACTCGGGCTACATGAGACGTTAAGCTTTCATTCAATGCTCTGAACCTCCCTGTGTTTGTCTACATGTTCTTGTATCGGACGGCTCTGTGTGTCAGTGATGAACAAGCGTGAGACGGACGACGCAGGACGAGCTCTGGGAAAGAGATTAATCCGCTTTCCTGCAGTATACATTTGTAGAAATATGATTTTCAGTCGTAATTATAGATTTTTTTCATGAATTATTGTCAAGCTGTATGTATTTATTTATTTTGTTTCTTTTGGAATTAAAGTGTGATTTATTCGCGCAATTCTATAGCGGGGAGCTAGCTGCCTCAACCAGATCTTGGTATTAATCTTTCTGCTCTGTATTAGCCAGTCCTAGTTGTCATGGTTAGCTTATTTCCAATTGTACAGTGGTACATTGCTTGTTGAACCCGATGCTCCTAAATTAAAGTACTGTTGGATTTTGAGCGCATATATGTGATAGTAAATGTCGCACTGTAGAACCACATAAAAAAGTGTGCTAAATAAACAAACTGATCGAAAAATACAATCCACATACAAGGATTGTTTTCACAAATAAGATGGTATAGTTCGAGGAAACTGCTGCATCCCACCTCCGAGGGATAATGCGTAGTACACGGGTTGTTTTAAGGATCTGCCACGGCCACCGACGATACTATGAAGCCCACAATTACCATAAAGTAGGAATTTAATTTTAATCTGACATTTTAGTTGAAAAAATATGATTATGAAACTGTCGAATGCCGTGGTTCTCAAACTGGAAGGCGCCAATGGGGCTGCATATAAATTCTTAAAAAAAAAATTTTTTATGTATGTATAACGGGATTGTCGACCTTTCAACTATTGATGTTTCAGTATTGAATAATTTAGTATATTTTTGGTTTAATTAAAACTAATAAAATTGTGTTTTGTGTCATGAATTTTCTTTGAGGGGGCATTAAGGGATGCACCCTACAAAAGGGGGGCCTCATGCTGAAAACGTTTTGAGAACCACTGGTCTAATGTATTTTAAGGCCTTTTTTTCACTTTAACGACATATCACTACAACATAATAAAATAAATACCAAGTGGTCGGAGATTTCCGGCCTGAGCGTACTGAGTTACATGAAACAGGCGAACGTTGTTCTAGATAGGCTTGGACAACTCGATCGTTTCACCCGGACTTTGCCATTTCTACAGGGGGACGCTGTGACGGTTGCTCACAGAATATGAATAATAGATTGCTTTAATTCTGGCATTTTCAGCATGAAGTATATTTGTGAAATTCCTCCGTTTCTACGGCGTTATGCTGCCGATGGGCAGGATGCTTTTTGCTCAGTAGGAACCCCCACGTGACCGCAACGTGTTTACGTAGTTGGCAGTGTACAAAAGAAATGCCAAAGGAAACTTAGATGGCGACGTACACATGGCGAAAAAGTTAACATAAATTTCTTCGCGGAATGGGTAAGTTTACTTGCAGGCAGAAAGTACTACAATATTCGATTGGTTGTTACAGTATATCTTGCGATATAATTCTCTTTAAAACGGTTTATTGTGACGAACTGTTAGTGATAAAGTCACCGATTAAGACGTGGTGTTTAGCTGCATTATTATTAGTTTCGTTTGTGTTCGAAAAACATTTAACTCACTTTAATTTAAGATTACACTTGCACTGGGTAGTTTATATGACTATTACACTGGGTAGTAACGTTTACACTAAACGTTAATGATTTGGTTACCCGTAGCCTCTATAATGCATCGTTCTTTCATTTTTGAAAATGGGTCAACCGCATTCATTTTCAGTTTAAGAACTTGACAGCTTTCGAAGGGGACTTGACTATTAATCATAAATAGGTGTGGTCGAATGTTTAACGATCATTTTTATGGAAACGATTCTGTGCAGCGCAGTTGTTCTTGTGTAAATTAATCGCTTTATTTATAAAAAAAAATATTAGCCGAACGTTATTTGTTAACAATGTAAAGTCCTGTAGGAGATGAAGGAATCTACACGATGGACTAGAACAGGCGAAGATGGCTCTCCGTCCATGGATATTTCCCCTCTTGTTCCTGGTGTCAGTAGGTACGTCACTGGAATCCAGATGTGAAGTGTTATTTTAATTATAATCTGAGTCAAATAACCATCCACTAGTAACAATTTAAATTTGCTCATGCGAAAACGAGGCTGATATTGTTGGCCCTGTGTCTAGTAATTGGCTGTGATACCTTCTAATTGGGACCTTTTAAAACTGCCACCATGATTTCAGCTTTCCCCCGTTTCGTCTGTGCAGGTTTCTGTGAATTGCCTGCTCCGGTCAACCTGTCCATCTCATCTGTGAACTACATCCATATCCTGACTTGGGAACCAGGACCGGGCACTCCTAGTACCGATGAGCTCTGCTTCAGGGTCAAGGTCCACTGGCTCGGGTGTGCAGTACTGTGCCCTCTCACACGCCTCATCTCACGTTCCTACCATTTAAATGATATTGAGTTATAGATTTGCTTAGGAGACATCCTGTGGGTTACGACCTGGCCTTTTATCGGTATATACAATTGCTTATTTACTGACACAATCTGGCTAAAGTGTGTTTCACGGGGGTCAGTAGGTCCCCTCTTTGGATTTGAACGGGGGGGGGGAAATAATGTGAAAATTACAACTTGTGTACTTTGTGCTGTGAAAACCTGAATTTGTGATGAGAGTTGGAATAGGTGATTGACGTGGCCGTCCTTTGTCTCGCCCCCCGGCAGACCAGCCACGTGGCATTCTGTGCCAGGATGCGAGTGTATTCGGTCCCCGCACTCGTGCAACATGAGCGCGGCATTTCCAGACCGTGGTGAGTCCTACTTCACCGAAGTGGTGGCCATCCTAGGGAACCAGAGCTCGGATTCGGCCGTGATGGAAGAATTCGAACCCAGAGAAAGTGAGTGACTGAGTGGGTTGGAGGGGAATCTTAGACTAGTTGAAGATGTCATTGCGAATAACACATTTGTGTTATGCCGAGCTGATATAAGCAATATGGCGCTTTCTCTGTTGACAACCCTAAGTTTTCAGGCTAAAATGTAATGGCAGAAAATGTTGGCTGAGCGAGCGTAGTAATGCATCGTTTCAGTATGGAACATAGCTGCAAAATATGCCAGTAACTGATTAGCGGGGAAACTCTCGATGAACGTTATAGAACAGCATACGTTTTCAAATACGCAGCCAAATCGATCTAGATTCTGGGTGAAATTTGAATTAAATGGACTATGTTTTGTGAAAACGAGCATTTTCTATATCCTTATACTCGACAGGGTTTACACTAAATAATCGAGGAACTCAATGTGCTTGCGTGTGTGTATAGATATAGATTTTTTTTTTTTCCCCTCCCTTTAGCTTACCTGGACCCTCCCTCAGTGTTGGTCTCCAACTGTGGGGTTGACCTGTGCGTCAGCCTACATCCTTCATTGGAGCATCTGCTACAAATTTACAAGCAGCTCAAATACCAACTGACCATCAGGAAGACCAGGGATGACACACAGGTGGGTCCATCTCATGCCTTTTGTACAGTGCCTAAAGGTATGCAGAAGGGATGTGGTCCCCTCAGACGTGCCTCACTGTGCTCGTACAGAGACCGTCGGAACCAGTTCGGTTATATGGTTAATATTTTCACGGAGACACGATATTAAATCACTGTGTACTCCGTCTGATTAAAAACCAAGGGTGTCCGTGCATTGCAATATGTAACGTCTTTCCCTGAAGTGCAGGACTGGGGTTCGAAGGGGTTCAGATGTATACCTACTGCCCCCTGTGGCTCGGTCGGTGAAGGCGCTCACCCGAGGGCAGATTGAGCTTTTCTAAACTTCTAATCCAGCTCAAGCAACGTATACGATGTCCACGAATGTTTGTTTTTTTAATATTCAGCATATGTCTTTTACCGGTTCCAGTTCAAGTTGTTCATTAAAGGCCTGAAGACGATGATTAAGGACTTGGAACCTGGTGTGGAATACTGCGTGACAGCCATTATATTAGACAGGAAGTCTACAACTAGTCGACCTGACTGTAAATACACCCCCTTCAAAGACAGCACAGGTACTTCTAACGCCGCCGATTTGTCGTGTTTCAGACATCGAGTTTGGTTGCATGTTGGCCTGTTTTGTTTGCTCATCCAAATCCTCCTATCCCACACGACTGATAGCCTGCACGCCTCTATTGTCGTTTTGGATAAAAGCGTCTGCGGAGCAGTCAAATCGTAGTAAGATCCTCTCTTGCATAATGATGTCTCTGCTTGCATATGTGTGTGTGTGCGACTGCCTTTCAGATCATGTGGCACACACCAATAGTATGTGTTTGTTTCCCTCCCGCTCCGTCTCTCTCTGATCTGATCTCAGACATGACCATCTCGGCTGCCTTCGCTTTGCTGGGGGTGTTAGTAGTTGGGCTGTTTGTCACCTTGGTCTTCTCCGGGTTCATCTGCCTGAAGGTCCCTATAGCACACGTGCTGGTAAGGAACCGAGCAGCACTTTCTCTGTGTCCAGTGAGCTGATGTACCCGGGCGCCGTTCTGAAGCCACTTTGACTGTCTGATCCGACCTGCAGCGTCTCTTGCCGTGTTGCTTGCGTTTTCTCGTGCCGGAACATTAAGAAACAACCGTGACCACAAACAAGCTGTCTCCATCCTTGTTTTACATTATATTGATTCTGATTGCTGTGCCATTCACAAATGGGCAATGGCGTTTGCTGTAGCCATTTTGGGTTAGAAAATAAATTGGCATCTTTTAGTAAAGATTTCATCCTTTAGTAAACCCTTGAGCAAGATGCTTAACCTGAATTTCTTGAGTAAATATCCCGCTGTACAAGTGGATGTATGTAGAAAGTGTATGCTGTGTAAGTCGCTTTGAATAAAAGCGTCCGCTAAGCAACTGAATTGTTAATTAAGTGTATGACTTTGGCTCCCTGTTGTATAAAAAAAAGCCAATAGATGCAAATTTAAGAAATTGCATGATTTTACGACGCTAGTTCTGCCCATTTTGAGAAGCCTGCGTAGTATCCAGTGGATGTTACGCATCACTCTTGGTGGACATTGGTGCTCACGCTGCACAGCGACAGGAAGTGACACGGCAGGAGGAACTGCGCTGTGGTTTGAAAGGGAAAGGTGGCACGAAAGCTACATCCTTCGCACCACCTCTGCCCGTATGGCACACGTGCTGCGCTGCACCAGACAACATTTTGAGCCAACGTGGAGCGTTGATTTTTTTTTTTACTCTCCATATCCATTTTATATCGACTTGTTGCAAACCATGCTCTTACCGGTCCTTTATATCTGCCCTGTAGGTTTCTGTTCATGTGCAGAACCAGAACCAGTTCCTGCTTCCTTTGGACTATGACAAACCTCTATGCTCTGTGGTGTTTATGAGGACTCCCCCTGCTGGAAAAAGTAGGAAGAGCATGGGGACTAGCAGCTGCAGCAGTGAGGAGGAGGAGACTGAGGAGGAGACAGAAGAGGAGGTTGGGACGAGCGGCGGAGGGTACGAGAGTCGACTTGGGCTGCCGCAGACCTGTCTTATCCCTGGTCGAGACCGTGTCTCCTCCAGCAACCAAACTCCGCCACTCCCTTCCCTGGAAACGTATGGTGGCTTGAATCCCACAGACACCCCCGAAAACGCGTCTCTCTCAGCATACGATCAACAAGTAACGCTGTCCTTCAAAGATGAAGGGAGAGACATTTCATTTGTGTCTGTGGCTGCTGGTTTGACAGGCCAGCCGATGAAACTATGCTCAGGGGAGCTGGGCTTCGGATCCCCAGTGGGGCTACGAGAGCGGGGTAGTACTGACGGGAGAAGCCCAGGGGTGAACCTGGAATCCTTGACTCTAGGAGGGCAGGATGAGGAGAAAGAGGAAGCAGAGCTCCAGGGAGAAGTGTTGGGGCCTTCTCTACCATTTCTCATTTCAGCAGGGGGTTGGGGTATGAACCACTCCAGCTCACAGACTTGCACTGACCGTGAGGAGGAGGAGGAGGAAGAAGAAGAGGATGATGAAGATGACGCCCAATATCGCTCTGATTACATGAGCCGAACAGAAATTAACAAGCAGAATGTGTTTTGATTGTAATTGAGCTTTCAGTTTAATTCAAGTCCTGTTTGAATAATGGGAAGCACAGAAGTAAGAGTAAACGACATATTTAGCACAATTTTCAAATCATTTTTTTATTCTGTTGATGTCGCAGAGAAAATTAAAAGTGAGGGGAAATGGTTCCCTTTGAATTGTGGAATATAGGTGAATTTCAGCTGACATGGAGGTGCTATGTTAGTTTTTAATAGGGCCTACATTCCTGCCTTAACTTGCTATTTTTCATAACTTGCTTTTAGCCGAAAGGTTGTTGGTTCAGTTCCCACCCATTGCTTGTATCCTCCACCGAGGTGTTTAACCTCCAATTGCTTCAGTAAATATCCAGCAGTTTCAGTGGACTAATGAAAAAATGTCATTCTAGGTCATGTTTATTGTCTATGCATTGCTTTACAACTTTCCAATATGGAACAGTGGCAGCATTTATTTCTGGAGTTCAGATGGGATTACAACTGTCTGTGCTGTGTTATAAACTGTATTGTGCATACAATGCAGGTGGGATCAGCTGATGAAAAGCTGTGGAGTAATAACTTCGCGTCTTGCAGTACACTTTAAATATACTTTCGAATGGGAGAGTAGTCTTTTACAACTCCGTTAGCACTATACAAACAAACAAACAAACAAATGTTCCATGTTCTCTTCTTACAAAAATAGGCGTTACCTATTATAAAATCACAATGATTGATAGAGGAGTGCTGTGTCTGGCAGTCGCAGTGATGGGACCTTGTCTGTCGAGAGACACTTGGCTTCTTGCAGAGTGCTATGCAGTCTAGATCTCTCATAGGTGGAACGGCTGGGAGGGACTTGTAGGGAAAATGAAACTTACCCTCTCACTCTCAGCGCAACCTTTTAAGTTGCTCTAAACAACTGTAAGACCTGCAGGGATAATGGTGTTTCGGCTGATCATCACCTGGCTTGCGTGGGCTGGTACCCTTCTCTCCAACATGGGTAGGCTCACCTGTCTAGACAACCCGGGGGTGATGTGTGTGTGTGTGTGTGTGTGTGTACAGGTTTAATATTAAATGGTGTGTTTTAGTTCAATTTCTTTTTCTTTTTTTTGTATTTTTTTATTATTGTTGTTTTGCGTTGCAGTCTGGAGTGTTGAGGGATCATGTCCTAGGAGGGAAATTCAGGGTCAGTCATAGTGGGGTGAATTTTGATGCCTGCTAAATACGCTTCCTCTCTCCGTATGTGTGTCCCTGTCTTTTGATGGCCCTTCTGCGTTGTGTAACCTTTCTGTTTTCCGATTTCTGCTTTTCTCCCTGCATGCTTGTTTGTCTGTCTGTCTCCTTGGCTGGCTTTCCTGCAGCAAGCTGCACACTTCCTGCCCCGCTCGAAGTCCGGGTCGTTTCCTTCAACCTGGAGCACACGCTGACTTGGCTTCCCGCTCCTGGGACACCCCTCACGGCCTTGTATAGGGTCGAGTACTGTGATTCCAGGTAGGCTGCCCCGACTGGAGCTCTAGCACACCTGGGTCTAGTCGGGTCCCGCGGTGCCGTTCATTTCTGAAACCACAATTTAATAGTAGTGTGAGTGTTGTGTTGCGATTCCCCTACTCTTCACACTAGCCTTATACAAGCGATATTGGTTAAGCTTCTGTAACGATTGACAAGCCCTTTGGTCAGTGTAAAGTAAAAATGGAATAATGTTAACTGAAAGGTTTTTAGATTTTGCAGTTTGTGGCACAATGACTATTGCCACGGTGACAACATTGCAAGGATCTGATCCTTTAGTTTCCTCCCTCCACCCTTTTTCCTTCTCCTCTCTTCTTTTGTCTCTCCTTTGTCGATGCCACCCCCTGCCTCTCCCTCGATCCAGCAAGAAATGCTCGTGGATCCCTGTCACGTTGTGTACGAGGGTGGCCACGGCCAAGTCATGTGACCTAACAGACCTATTCATAGAGTCCATCAGCTCATACACAGCCCGTGTCCAGGCCTTCACCCCAGCCCAGGTGTCCATGTGGACCCACTCCTTGCCGTTCTGCCCCCTACTGGACAGTGAGAACTCTGCTTTATTTTCCACAAACAAAATTATTTTTATAATTTTCTCTTCATTTACATTTGACATTTTATTTCTTAAGTAGTTGCGCTTATCCAGAATACGATACAAAATTGCAAACTACAGAGGGTAAAAAAATGCGATGTGGCATCCTAGTTGCCATGAGGATGTATGCTATCGAAAAAATATCTGGGGTTCTCAAATATCTGGGACTCAAAATGCTCAGCTTGGTCCTAACTACCGTTAGTGCTGACATTAAACTCTGATTCTGAACTAAACATTGTGTAGAATTATCTTTGGTAGAACTCGTCTCAAGGCTGGTGTCGGATTGTCTTTGGAAGACTTTTTCTCAAGAATTTGTCTCACCGAATTAGGATATTAACTTATATTATCTGCAACACTACTCCTTCCAGAGTTAAGTATCGATACTGATCAGATATTAACCACCTCACCCCACCAGTCACATTTACTCACATATAATTAAGTTTCTTCATTTTACGGGTGTTTAAGTGGAGCAAAACAATAAAGAGGTATACCAAAATTTCACTTGACCGCATCCCCATCTACCAGCGATCCTGGGACCCCCACAGGTTTCGGTGACAGGCTGTGGGGACTGCCTTCGTCTGCATATCACACCCCCTACAAGTCGGGGGTTTCGCCACTCCCGGCTCCTGCAGCGTATCTCTGAGTTCACCTGCCAGGTGTGGAGGACCCGAGACCAAGTCCAGGTGAGAGGCCGAGTATTGTTCCCCTGACTATACGGCAGGGCTCCATTCTTTAAGCCATTTCAGTACACCCCCCTCCCCCATGTGCCCTCATATGAACAGTTTAATCAATGTCGCTCCATCTGTTCTGCCCCAGAATTTTTTTTATTGCGGTGTGTTAGCGAGTTTGGTTTTCAAGAAAAAAATAACAGTGTGCCTTTTTGTGCTCTTGACGCATTTGAAAGAGTGCTGTACATATAGATTATTTCCTGTGTGGTTAATACACAAAGGAAGGAAGTTTGCCACCTACACCTTTATTCTAAAGGCTGTCCTGACAAAGTCACGCGATTGCCCGCTGTTTGAGTAGATGCCTCCATCATGCGCCTTGCCTGTAAAGGAAACCGAGCTTTTCGGATGAGAAATGCTTTGAAGATGACTCCGTGGGGGGGTGGGTTTACCATTAAGTGCAAGCCATTTACCGCTGTTACAATCTGACTTGCAAAAAGTAATCTGTCTCGCAGAAGTGACAGAGACGTGCACTGTGATTAAAGTTCAGGCACAGCACTCTCGTCAGCGCAAGATGTTCTTATGAAATGACTGTTTAAAGCATATTATTACACTCATTCCCACATTCTTTTCATATCTCTAATACACGCTTTCTTGTACTACTTGTTACTATGTAGCCACAATAATATAATCGAAATCATACTCCATGCGGCTCAGAAAGGCAAGAAACCGTTTGGACTATTTTTACACTGTATCCACTTGTGACTAACCCGGTGATTCAGTGGTTCAGTGGTTGCATTCAGTCTTACACTTTTCCAGATCATCGGAAGAATGTCCTCGTCACAGGACACGTTGATTAAGTACCTGGAGCCAGGTGTGGAGTATTGTGTCACCGCCGCCGTGTCAGTGTCCTTCAGAATGGGAGTGATGTGCTCCCAGCCGCAGTGTGCCTATACCAGCCCGCCCCCCGTCCACAAAGGTACAGCCTGGCACTTTAATGTGAAGACTGAGACTAACTGCCTGCACTAGAAAAAACCTCAGACAAACATGAAGCGGTATACACTGTTGTGCGGAGCAATACGTTTAATGTAGAGTACTCCCCCTGGCCCTGCTCCCGGATACACAATGAAAAGTCAACCACCCTCTCGGTTTTGTGGTAAAAGCTGATTCAGGGGCAGAGCTTGAGGATTCGATCGATGTCAGGAGAGCCGACATGCAACATTTTGGGCTCCCAAAGGCAGTATGCGTACCATGTGAAAGTACGATATAATGTTTGCGGAATTGTTTCTCTTTTCCTTGGTGGTTGTTGCTTTCTGTTAATCTATAAGGTGCCCCGATGCAGAATATCCTACAGGAAGTGTATTTAATGATAAACACAGGCCATGTGGTTGGTGCACGTGCCTCTTTTAAAGTTTGTGGCCCTGACATGAGGTACTTATGCGACCCGCTCACTAAGATATACTCTTCTCCCCATCCTCTCAGGGACTGGCATGGTGGGTGTGATGTGTATGGTCTGCCTCATGGTGGCAGTCTTTTGTGGCTCATTTTGCTACCGCAGGCGCATACTTGCTCTCTGGAGGACCCTTCCAGAAATGCTGGTAGGAGCGCATTGTGTTGTTTCAGGCGTGTACAAATGATGTTTCATGTTTTGTTTGGGTTTTGTTTGCTTTTTTCAGTTTTTTGTTGAAAATGTATCTCGGTTCAAAGAGTTTCCTGTGGCGGTTGAGAAACAATGTCCCTCTCTTGCTGTGCATAGCCATCCGTCCCGTTCCCTGGCAACAACCCCACCCTGTCTGTGTCGGAGCCGCTCCCCCTGGCCTGTGCTCGCACCCTGAACTCCCCAGAATGTTCCGGAGGGACATCAGTAGAGGAAGTCGGTGAGGAGGATGTGACACGGTGCTCCCTGCTACTCCCTGGTTTATAATCAATGACTGATTTGTGTTCTGATTTTTTTTTTCTTATCTCATTAATTGTTTGCAAAAATGTAACAGCATGGATTACAGAGATATTTTAATTGTACCTAAGCTTCTGTCTGAAGGTTCAAAATTTGTACATCGGGCAGTTGTTAACTGTAAGTGGAATTAACTGTGATGGCAATCACAATCAAAAGATTATCAGGCAGCTCCCTAACGTAGCCTGAAGTGAAAAATGCCTTAATTTTGTTTTATTTCTTATTTGCACACCTTTCTGTACTTCAAATGAAGGAGCCTGCCTTTCTAGACTACCTAACCCTGGATAGTAATTTCCAGGTCAGTAACTCTGACTAGATTTATTTGTATTATCAAAAATGTGTGTGTGTGTGTGTGTGTGTGTGTGTGTGTGTGTGTATATGTGTATGTATATATATATATATGTATATATGTATGTATGTGTGTGTGTGTGTGTATATGTAT
>JAOVYW010037011.1:15357-27567 GCA_025775045.1 Hiodon tergisus | reverse complement strand
GAGAGAGAGCAGACCCAGAGGTATTCCTTAACATCTTCACATGATACCGAGCGTGAACGTGACACAATCCAGGATGCAAACACTAAACGTGTGGCCACATTGCATGCAAAGCCTCTCATTCTCAAACATATGACGGGCCACGGCAAGCAGCACAAACTCATCCCAGTGCCCGTGTGAACTGTATGCACAGATAATATTTGCTCACACATGGAAAGCGGGCAGGACAGGGCATGGCGTGTCCCCCCCTCACCCACATTCCTTCTCTTCAAATCTCTGACAGGGCAATCCCAAAATTCAATGTAGACGGACTAGAGCAAACTCAAAGTTATTTCAGATGGCAACACAGTGTTTACAGTGAGAACCTTTACAAAGTGAAAGACACACAGGATTGACCTGAAATGTTGTCCGTTAGATGAAAGCAAACTTAAAATCTGAAGATTCATTTTCTCTCCGAGTTTAATCATTTGTGTCTCTCCCATTACCTTCATAGCCCCCTTCGTTCCAATTTTCTCAAATTACAAAGAGGTTAATAAAGCTGGCTAAGACATAACGCCTTTGATTCTGATCCCATTATGTGACGAAACCAGATCCTCCTTCCAACTGTGATCACGGGTTCTGCTGCCTGGGTCTTGGATTTTTGGGTTGGGGGGCCACTCTCACCTCATCGTGATTCTTCTTCAGAAAATAGAGTTCTTCCTTAAGGCTGTCCAGGTCTCCCCTGAGTGAAGCAATGATCTGGTCGTGGTCTGTCTTTGCTCTCCTCAGTGCCACGCAGTCCCTCTCGACAGACTGGCAAAGGGCAGCCTCAGATTCCCACCTGCACAAGCGCACACATTGTTTTCTTTATTATCAGACATCCGGCCCCGGGTGAAAACACACATCAGCATCACCGATCAGCCAAATGTCTGTTAATGCAATTGTGTTTGTGATGTTCCCCTTTGATGACCACATGAATGACCACACTTATAGACTCTCTGCGGCCATAGTGACCAAACTAATGGTTCCCTGTACCTTAGGTCTGTCTATGCACAAGTGGTCAGAACTATTCTACAGATAAGTTGTGATCGTGTACGCTTTATTTGTTCTAGGACTTTATATTATTGGTTGCTGTGAACCAGTATCCTCCAACGCCGTATTTCCCCACTCCAATGTGATCTATTATTGCACGTTTATTTATTCTCGTAACAAGCTTCTTTTGCTTCTTGTCTGAATAACCCGGTAAGCTGCAGATGGGGTTGCAGATTGGCGGCAAACAAACTCACTTGACTTTGAAATCCTCCGCAGCCAGCTTGGCGTTGTCAATCTCCAGCATTAAACGAGCATTCTCCAGTGTCCTTTTCCTCACCTGGCAAGCAGCAGATCCTACATCAGTTTCCCTGTCAATTTTTCGACACAATCTCTTTGCACCCCTCGCAGAGAAGCAGGTGACACAGTTGTTAATTTACTGGATTGGTATTTAAATCCCAAATGATATCATGTACCCAAGATATAATTATTCAATAAGTATTTAAATTCACCACAAATCTGCCATAGAAACTAAATGAAATAATTTCTCCATTTAAGTTGACACAGCTTTTCGTTAGTCAAATTTTTCCCAGGAACCCCAGCAGGTCAGCAGAAAGTCAGAGGCATTTCCCCAGGGTTTCTGAGGTAATCTTGCCTTGGCAAGGGGCAGCGCACCTGATAAACCCTGAGAATCAGGAAAGCTAACCCTAACACAGGCATGGGCAGTGTGGGTGAACTCTCTGCTGAAACGAATCTCTGCTGAGGTCTGATGCAGGCACAGAGCCTCCCTGCGGGGCAGGCCGAGGGACGGGCCACTGACCTCCTGTACGATGGTGCGTGCCTGGGCCATCCTGCCCTCGATGTCGTGACCCTTGGGGGCTCGCTCCAACATCAGCTGCTTGATCTTGAGCTCCAGGTCGCCGTTGGACTTCTCCAACGAGTGAACCTTACTGAGGTAACTGGCCAGGCGGTCGTTCAGGCCCTGCATGGCCTCCTTCTCGTTTGACCCACTCCCAAGGCCGTTGAGGCCGTTGAGGCCATCGCCCATGGAGAGAGAGCGGGACAGGGAGAGCATGCTGGTCGAAGACAGGGAGATGGGTGCCTTGGAGCGTACCCGAACGCCGTCCCGGAGCGACATACTGGAGAAAGAGGGCTGGCGGCCACTCGAATAGCTCCGGATAGAGTAGGTGGTTGCCATATTGACTTCTGGAAAGCGCTGAGAGCACAGACAAAAGGCACAGTCTTTCATGAAACTTGGGGCCAACTTTGTTCTCACTCCTCAAATCCTCAAAGAATGAACTTCCGGTTCTGATATATATATATATATATTTTTTTTTTTTAAATGTATAAAAAAACCTTTGAGTATCGGCAGATCATTTCTTCTCGACCCATTATCCACCTAACAATGCACTACTGTATCTACCTTACATTTAGGACTACTGGACCAGCCCACCCTCAGGCCATCGCAGGTTTACTGCACACAGTAGCAGGGTTTGCTGGCACGCCAATGCTCCTCTGTTGTAGAAAGTACCAAAATCGAAAATCAAAAGCCAAGTTCACGAGATGATCGATCCTGTCACCTGTCTGCTCAGATACTTTTAGACATTTTAATTTCTTTGCAGGCGCTTTTATCTAAAGCAGCTTACATGCTTTACAATTCCTACATTAATCCACGTAAACAGCTGGAAATTTTTACTGAAGTAATTTGGCTTAAGATCCTTGCTCAAGTGTGCAACAGCAGGAGTAAGACTTTAAATAGCGGAACAACTACTTCTCAAGATTGGCCACTCTGCACATTTTTCTTTGCTCTACTAAAACTACGCGCGCACCTCTTCTCAAGGACAAGGACTTCCTCTCTTACTATGAGCGGTTGATTCCAATACAATTAAAAAAATTCCTGCAAGGGGCTCTGTTAATGTTGGAACTATACAGGAAGAAACAACGGTCAATGCCATGTTGAACAATAAAAAAGTAATAATAAATAGAGGGCTACAGAAGCAAAGGGTCCCATTTAAGTTCATTAAAATGTCAAATCCAGTCAAGAAAACTAAGTAAACTAAGCAAACCCAACACATAATAAATTAAAAGAAATCAGAATGTCTTCAGAGTACTAAGGTTTAAACCTACAGCCTCATGTTTGCTAAAACTCACGGACATAAAATAAACATTTACACTATTATTAACATTTCTTCTGCAAGAAAATTAAATAAAAATCTCCTCAAACACTTACTTGGAGGTTTGTCCAACTTTTTGAAAAGATATGTATTCTACTCTTGTTGGTCTGAGCCTAACAACACACATACAATTGACCCTTTATAGATTACTGGTCAGGGGAGCAGTTCTGTGCGTTGGGTGGAGCTGGCAGAAGTTATCCAATCCTTTTCGTCTGTGGGGGAAGGAAATCTGACACCTTGTCATGGACACCAGAGAGAATAAAATATTCAGCACTCTTACAGACCGAGACAGCTGAATCAATTGATCAGGTAGTGTAGATACACGTGTGCAGAGTAGTGGGACTAATCTAATGCTTTGTTATAATCCATATTTTTCATTAATAAAATTTTAGTTTGACAGCGTTGCCCAATGTCAAGAACTGTTTTAGTAGGAAGCTGGTGCCCTATAATTGCTACAACAGTGATTGGAGAAGGTTTTGTGGCTCAGTAATATATTTATCATTTGTATCCATATCTCGTGAGTGGGGAAAACTAGCGCCAAAGTTCAGGGTACGCAAAGCAATGAGAATCACAGAATATGCAGCGGCATCCATTCAGAGACACGCTTTCGACACCGTAGGCTGTGCTGAGAAAGACACGTTTTCTGGGAAAGATGCAGCTGTTCCCAATGGCAATTCTAAAATAGGTTTTTTCAGATCCCTCATCCAGGGCGATGTAAAATGGTTTCTTGAAGCAATTCTGGTTCAGTAGCTCAATTTGAGGTACAAATTGTACATCTGGACGGAAGCTCAGTTTCTCAACCTCTTTGATAACCACTGCCCAGCAACTGGTTCAGACAACAATTATCTCATCTAAATCGCCTTATTTAAGATCTGACATCGGTTTACATAGTAAAGTACATAAATATGTAAAGTTAAGTCATTCTCTCACAGTGGTTATTACCGTGGTTGACTAGCAAACAATACATATTAATTTGTCAGCCGCCCCTCGGCGTGAGATATCCTGGTCTGATGTGGTTCCACAGGAGTGATTCTCTACATAAGCTTCACTTTGGCATGATTTCACTTTTATCCCACTGATCCATCCAACATGGAGAGGAGACGCCTTTCATAATTATCTTGTGCTAACTATTAACATGAAAAGCAGACACACCTGTTAGCATAATCTCTGCAAACACTTGTCTTTGCACACAACTTTATTTTCTCTGACTAGCCTCTGAGACAAGAGCGTTTCAAAGAAAACACTCCTACAGAGAGACAGAGACTATGAAACCAGTGCGTGTTGTTCTCTGAAAGACACCGACTAAGCAAGTTAAGCTTACCAGCGTCGTTTCATGTCTGTATGACCCAGCTCAGAAACCCCCTGTGCTTTCTTCTCCAGAGAACATTGTTAGCGGGGGAAAAAAAAATTAATTAGGCAGTGTTTTGTGCGGTTGTCAAGCAGACAGATGTTGGTACTCTTCATGTTCCTGAAAAGAAAGCCCAAATGACACGCAAAAGCCAAATCAGCGGCATGGTATCTCAAAAACAATCATTTTACAGCTAAACTCATTTATTCAGGAAACTCACTTTATTCATGAAGAAGATGCATTAAGGCCTAATTATAAAAAAAATCATTCACAGTGTTTGTGCCCTTGAGCTTCACAAGCGCGCCTCCCTTGGTTCACGAAGGCCCAGAGTGCGTTGTAAACATGAAGACGGGCTGACACCCGCGCAGGTCTCCAGCATGGCATCAGAGTCAAAAGGCGGGTTTGAGACTCGGGTCGTCACAGATACTGAGAGGCAGGGCTAAGGGAAATCGGTTCCACCAAAAGACAAAGACATATATTTCATCCACCTACTCCATATATATCTGTTATAAATATGTAAGCATATCTGATTAAGTAAGCCGACCATCACAATTGGACTTCTCGGGTTTGTCTTCTAGAAAATAGCAAACAAAAATATAATTATTATAAATGGAATGAATCGGTTAAATGACGGTTGAAGGTCCAAAAGAGTTTTAGTAAAGAGTTTTCACACGACACTGCTTTGTGGTCAAAGAAACACAAACTCTATGCTTGTTAGACAGGTTTTAATAGTATGTTCCAGGGGCTTAGAAGGCTGTTTTTTAATACTGCAGGAAGCGATGATGATTTGTGTAACTAGTGTTGTCACTCTAGCAGTTGTTATTAAAGTCTTATGTGTATTTAGCTAAAGTATGTCTGACTTGAAACTCCTTGAAAACCCCTTGCTGACAGTGCACTTCCTGTTTCCAAAAAAAAAAACCCAAAAGCTTTGGGTTTCAGCAGCCCTTTGTGTCCGTCCCAAACCGTTGGGGCCCTGTGATCCAGACATCACACGAAGATCCAGCCTGCACTGCAGATATCAGGACTGGTTTGCGCTGGCACCGCTAGGAGCTGCACCGAAACTGCCCCTGAACCCGACACATCGACCCGCATCGAACAGAGAATGGAGGCAACCCGAGATGAAAGTTAGTTGTACGACGGCCCACTGGACTGTGGAGTGCTGGGAGGGGAGGGAAACAATGGCGGGTGGGGGAGAGGCGCGAAAGCAAACACCCTGAGAACGCCTGGGTGGACGGGCCCAGGAGGCGACGGGCAAAATGATAAGGTTCCCAGCCGACATATACTTTGACAGGCTTTTTCCCTCCTTTTGTACTCAGCCCCCTGTCACTGATCGCCACCATTGTCATCCACACAGGCAACAAAGACACTGTAAGGGAGAAGACCCCAACAATGCAGATTTACAACGTGCGCATGGATGGAATTTTGGAATGTGTGTCACAAGGCTTCCTTTTACCCAGGAACAGTCACTTCATAATCCCCCCTCTCTCTCTGAGGTGGTGGCTCCTTTGCTCAAACCGGTCCGCTCTTCCGCTGTTCCCAGCCAGGACAAAGCCTCAAGACGGAGAACTCATAAGAGCAGCCTTTCCCAGGGTGGTGAAAAAAAAAACCGATGAGGATGGTCAGAGGGCTCAGATTAGGAGGGTAATGCCTGTTTGTCGAGGGATAATTTCTCCACCGGTTTCTCCGCCGATGCGTTCTGGCTGCCTCCTCCGCCTGGCCGGTGTTTACGGCTCTTTGTTTCAGACCTGCAGAGCTGCGCCCAAAAACCAGCGAGAGGTAGTACTGCTGTAGTCCCAAACTGAAATGGTTCGCGAACATCGCAAAAAATTGGAAAAGTAAAAATGAACACACGAGAGAATAGTATGACGCAGAGTCATGTCAGTTAAAACTGATATTTAATGTTGTATTAATTTAGCGGACCCTTTTACCCAGGACAATTTACAAGACAGCGCGTACAATTAGCAAGACAGTGCAGGTGTAAGAGCAGGTTCCAGACAAGAGACAGGAAGGGAACTGGCAGTTAAGATACATTTTATAAAAACGAATCGCCTTAGAAATTGAGAATTATACACGTCTAACCTAAAAGATTTAATTAATTTCTAGCTGGGTAGTCAAATCGTAGTCCACGCATTTCACATGGTCGGGCGGTTTTTGATCTACCTGACCCATTAATTATTTAGGCTAGCAAACTCTGGAACCTGCCACATGACTGGAGTATGACACTTATTTTATAGGTTCTTCGATTTAATCTTTTGGGTGCAGCGCCATACAGTGGACAGAATGTGTTTTTCACTCTGAACTCGGTTCAACTTATCCCCGGAGGATTTCTGTATGTGTGTGTGTGTGTGTGTGTGTGTGTGTGTGTGTATGTGTGTATATATATATATATACACATAACCCATCATGGTTCCATGTGCTAAATTAGATTGCGAACATATATGGCAATACTGTATTTTCAGCCCCAGCTTAAAAGTTTCTGATATATTGAGATGTATTAGTACACATATGAAATTAAAGGAATTTATTTGAATGACTAAACATAAGAATCTGTTCATTATTCCAGAGATGATGAAGCAAGGGGGCAGATGTTGTAAATGATTGTGTTTAAATGACCACATGCGAAAATCACTAGTTTTCACCATGTCCTTTACTCTATATGCCCGTCCTTCTCGTAATGACAATCGCACCTGGGACACACGAACAGATGTGTTTGGGACTCATGCTGAATCGTATATTTGGTTATAAAGATCTATTAATTATATACTTACTTTTCACCCCGCTGGATTTCTGTGGGGTAGGTCAGGTGATCCTTACCTCCGTGGTGTTGATCTAAAGGGTAATCTACTGTCAACCTTTAAGAATTGTAAGGCTTCAAATATCAAGTGTATGTGAATATACCCAGTACGGTCTTAATAACTTTCATGATAAAATTTGAATCTCCTCCTTTGGTTATTGGCGGTAAAGGTGAAATATCTTAGCCCCAGAAAGTTACATTATCATGGGGGGCTGTTCTAATTGTTCAGAACACTTCTAGGAAAACTACATTTTAAAAAATTAAGAAATTGTACATTGGCTGTTTTTGCATTATGTTTTCCAAGGTAACAGTAAAAAAAAAAAAAAAAATAGTTATTGTCTCATGTATTTAGTTTAAATATTTGCATATAAATATAAATCGTATGTGTGAGGATATATTTTGTCGATGATGTCTAAAGTTAGTTAAAGAAACGGCCACAGTGTAACCGCTTGATCTAGCATGGATGTCAGCTATTAAAAAACAATGTCGATTACCTCTTCTGAAGGTCTTTTCAGCCTACAGCCGGTCCCCTATTAAATCACTGGCCCTCAGTTTTAATTGAACTTGTCGTGCAAACAAGTTTACACACCTTGGCCTCCGTGGTGCTCAGCAGATTCTAGTAAAAGACATCCCCACACAAACAGTTCAACTCACAACTTTATTAAATAGGCTAATTACACGCCTGGAGCTTCTGACGCCCATGCCGGAGAGGATTCGTGCGGGGTGCTCTGGCAGATCCTCACCGCCCCCACCAGATCACCGGGGGAGGCGAGGCGCTCCAGAACCAGGCTGCAAACTGGCCCGGAGCAGGTGATCACCAGTTCCAGAAGAAAAGACGACTGCCGTACTTAGCAGGCTTGAGTTCCCCCTCGATCACAGGGTTGGGCTCTGGCCTCAGCCTGGAGTGATAGGCGTTATCGGGTAAAGGCCGGCTGGTTTGCACCTTAGTAACCTTAAGAAACACGAACACATTCACGTTAATTATTATTTTTATTTTTTAAACAGCAGCCCTTAATTACACGAATTAACTTGCATCATTAGCCTCGACAGCAGTGATTGGCCGTGTCTAACGGATGCACAGCCACACAAAGTGAAGCAAGGATCCGAACGCAATGGATTTTGATAAAGGTCGCGACGGAGTCTCACTGGGTGAGTTCTGACCTTAGACAGATCGCCCAGGTCGGGTCGCTCCCAGCCCAACTTCTCCAGCACACAGCTGTCAAACTCGTGCTGCTGCTTGCGACAGCGCCTCAGCTCAGCCAGGTTGGAGTAATCCAGGCAGGTCCAGTACTCCGTGAAGGACTCCGCACAGTTCCCCTTGATCTGCCTGAGATACGGAGTGACAGGGCAACGGGAAATCATTCCCAGAAACTGTCCGGCTGACAGCCAGTCAGGAGGAGCGTCTGCAAAGCGCTGCATTCAACGCCCAGTTCACAAAAAGGTGTCCAGGCTACACGGAGCTAAATAAGAATAGCCTAAAACTACCAACACCGCATTAGTAACAACGCTGAAGTTAACAGACATTCAAATGGAGTGTTCACATGGTAACAAACACAACACAGGGCTCAGGGCAACCGCTTGTGGGATCAATTAGGGAAGATGCATTGGCTCCCTGTATTCCATTACAATAGCCAGATCTCCTTCGAGATCTTCTGAGAAGTGTTCAATAAAATCAGGCAAGAACTTAAAAGGGGCTTTCTTTGTGTCGTAAAATAGGCCAAATAACCAAATCACTTTGCAGAAGTGACATCACTACAACAGTCTGTCGTGACGTCACATCAACTAAACAAAACAGTTTCACACATCCACGCAATCCACGTGCTGGGATTTCCCTTGGCTTGGAATGTGGTCTAGCCGTTTCCTCCCGGGGTCCAGCACCTCACAGTGTGTTTTTTTACGGTTGTCGTAACAGACGATAACACGGTTCATCGCGCTGGCGTACCTAAAAAACTGCAGGGCGCACTCATTGACCCTCCTCCCCTCCTCCAGACACTTGCGGGGGTCCTTCTCTTCCCATCGGCACAGCATGAAGTCTTTGTTGGCCTTGTCACACTGCGAGCCGTAGTGGTGGGCGGCGGCCTTCAGTACGGCCGATGACACAGTCACCTGTCAGACACGTCGAGGGGAGATGTGACACTGGGTACACACTTCTCACGTGTACGGGGAGAAAGGACATTAGCGTCACGCGCGTGCACAAGGCGAGATTCCGACGCTGGGCTCCATAGGACATTTCAGACCCGTCAATCCTCCTCTAAGTTATTGTCTGCAATCGAGGTAAACGAGCACTTAAATCAGGGGTTTCAAAGTGGGACCCCGAATAAAATGATTATACGGGTAATGGACCGATAAGAAAGAGGATAACAAGCCACACACCCAAAGCGACGGGTTTTGCGCGTTTTCAGTATGAATACTGAAACATTACAATGTAGCGTGACGTGTCAGAGAATAAGTTGGTGACTTTGAACGGGGATACAGGGCAGCGTTCGCTTGTCCTGGTTCTAGCGGGCTCACTGTGCATGCTGCTAAATTTCTGCCATTCATCAAGCCTGTTAAGACTTAACCGATAAGATTACCAATTTGTCCTACATTACCAACACAATAAAGTACGAGCATTTTTTTTTAAATATAACCCAATGCTGGTTATAGAGACTGCCATAAGTCATACTTTACAGAATGCTTTCAGTAAAAACCTTCTATAGGACTACTGGACGCTGAGGGGCGTGTAAGCCTGACAAGTTATAAACAAATAGGCATGGACATCGACTCGTCAGCCTGGCCCTTTATTCTAAAAACGTTGTCTTGCTGGCTGTGATGTGGGTCCAAATAATCCACATAGGTCCAAAGCAAGGTTCATATAGCACCTGTACGCCAACGTCGTTTAACAATTCTGCAGAACACTTTGAGGTCTTAGCTGGCACAACGAACCGTCACGCTAATGACGTCCTTGCTGCACTTTGAGGCATATCGCCTTATAAAGAAACTCGGTGTTTCATAATCCTTTGTTCTCTGATAAATTGCATATAATAACGCAAGGCTACAATATACAAACCTTGGCCAAGATCATCCGAATTCTGCCCGCTACTTTTAACATTTACCTATAGCAAAGAAAACGTTTCACTTCCACGTGAGCCCTTTATTTACGGCTAATCACAGCAATATCAGTATCATGTCAAGCCATCGATAAATGATGCACTGAAATCCCCCCCCCCCCCACCACCATATATTGAATTGGCAAACAGGAAAACGAATTAACCTGACCACTAAGGATTACCTGAGGTAATCAAGATTCCTAACAAAAATGCATTGATCATTACATAGCAACAATGCATGAAATGCATGAAACAATGCTGAAAGTTAGACAAAACGAATAACAAAAACACGCGTAAATTTAATAAACGTGGATTGTTAACATTTACAGGAATTACTTGGCAAAACTTACACATTTGGGTGAGATAGCTAACTGGTATTGAATAGCAAACAAGTTACACTTACCTCCTCAACATTCAATTCCTGCAGCGTAGGTACTTCTACCGAACCCGGCATGGTACGGTTTTTGTCAACTCCTATATTTCGATTAAATTCTCAACTCTAACCAACAAGGTAACGTTATAAACTACCCAAGGTCCCCGACAGAAACAGAACGAGGCTTTTAGCACCAGCGGAGGCCACTAAAGGAAGGTCACACTACGGCGCCTGTGCCGTGAATCAATTTCCGGCCATGTGACATACACAAAAATAAGAAACTGCGAGCTTTGTCTGTGCGACCGTTCGCTGGAATATGGGAAATAGCATCTAGTTCGTTTTTATATTCCTGGAGCAATACAGTAAAAAATCCTATTAAAACACACGAGATTGTGTTAAGTATTACATACCGATCATTAAACTGTTAAACGGTTGCTTTTCAGTTGTGCAAAGACGAACAACTAAAATAAACAGGTAATCCATGGTATAGTGTTCTCCTTTGAAATTAAATTTAAATTGAAAATATATCAAAAATTACTCCTCCACTACCACACACAATGTTCTATTAATTGTAAGAATTCCTCAACATTTTCCCCAACGTATTGGAAATGTCAGCGTTTTCTGATTTCGAATAATATTTCTAGCATATAAAAATATTAAAATATAACCTAAATGAAAAACAAACAAACAAATACGTACCCGCAGGTAGAGTTTTGAGATACGGTGCCTAAAGTATCACCGGGTGCCACGTTGTACTGTGGGGTGTCTTGGAAACCAGGTGTATAACAGGTAAGTAAAAGGTTAAAAATGTACCGTATGTCCCATTATAACGCATGTAGATTACATGACCTTCATCATTGTACCACCGCACATACAATGTGCGTGTCAGTATTTCATGTGTGAAAAGACCCTGAGGGTAGTCTCGTATTGTGAGTTTCCAGTCCTGTTTTTCAAACATAGGTTCTCCTACCAGAGACGTGGCCATGGAGTCATGTCCCCCACAATGTGTATTATAATCACGAACTCGTACGCTACACGGTCAAAGTCAGGAAACACAATACAGAGTATTTTTCTTTTCTCTCTTTATAATCGCTTTCCCTGCAGGCACAAGCCCTGCATGTATATCAAATCGTCTGTTTTAACTGGCGAGACGATGGGTCAATTGGGATTTGGTCTGCTCTTGTAGTCGGTTGTACGTTTCGCTAAAAGGCTGTTACCTCCGCCTCACCACGTAAAGGCCATCCGGGACAACCTATCACATCGTCTCACAAGGTGTACCATAATATCTACTTCGGTGCACCATGATACAATTTCACGTGAATTGTAACGTACACAATTTAGTGACTGTAATTATATTCAAAAACGTCAGTCTTTGTAAAGATCATGATTGATCGTTTATTACATATGATTGATAATTTATCACATGA
>JAOVYW010037011.1:0-15257 GCA_025775045.1 Hiodon tergisus | reverse complement strand
TTATATTCAAAAACGTCAGTCTTTGTAAAGATCATGATTGATCGTTTATTACATATGATTGATAATTTATCACATGATCAATACATGGAACTGATGAGAGATGTGAGATAATTACTTTGTGAACATATCCTGAACATCGTGCAGCAGATATATAAGATTATTATTTTATATATAAGATTATACTTCATTGAGCACTAAATGTGTGTACACATAAAACAACAATAATTTTAAAACCAATAAGTTCAATCCTTTTTTTCAATACGTTCCATATTCTAAATCATTGCCGAAAAAACAACAAAAACAAACAAAACAAAAAAGCAATATTCAAAACAAATATTTACGTTTATCATTTCATGACAAGAAAAAACAACGACAACAAAAAGGGAGATCACCACTACCTCACACATTGTCAAACATATCCTCCTAATTACTAAAGGTTTATAAGAAGGCTGGGGAGTCCCATCACTCTTTCTTTAAAACCTCCCCAAACGCCTGCAAAAGTTCTCATCACTTTTAATGTACCGGCATACCTTTGGCGTGAAGCGTGCGGATTTATTAAAGACACACATAATAGTTTAGAAAATGTACGTGTTTACTGGCATGCGATTACTGGAAATATAACAAATATGTTTTCAGCAGAACGAAAGTGGTCTTAGCACAGGGTAAAAGCGGTCAGAAGGTTGGTTTCGTGCCATGTAGTTCATTTATACACGGAAGTAATCTGAGGCCAGTTTCTTTCTCAGGGGTGCAGCAGTTAACGTAGAGACCACCTCGTACATCTGTTGGTCTCGTTTGTGGCGGCGTGGGCGGATAGTGTGTGCCGCATACGCAGCACTAGATGGCGCAACTTTTCAATAGAATGGAAAAGGGCTGGAGACGCGTGTGACGAGGTAAATAGTAAATTGTGATTGTTATTATTGCCCAGTCATGTAAATCCACATATGGTAACACACCGGATGTTTAGCTGGTCAAACAAATACCCAGAAAACCAAATATGGCAAATAGCACATTTTTATAAATAAAATAAAATAAATATCATTTTATTTAGATTTTTTATATCAATACCTTGGGGGGAGAATTCTTTATGTCCCCCCCCCCCCAATATAAATTATAACTACGGCCCTGCTTGAAACGGCACACACTTTGAACAATATTTTCCTACAAAATGCACGTACTTGTAATGACGCACATGTCATCCGCATTCACTGTGTGTTATGTATATCCTAATGTTATATGAGAACCATATAATGAATTAAACCATAACCAACCAACACATTTAATTATCCGAGATAAGTCACTTCTCTGTGTCAATAAAACGTATTTAACACCATTGTGATGAGAATTAGTGCTACAGAGAGCCAATGAATAAAAACTCGTATGCATTCGTGCATTCATTCATTCATTTGCTTTTATTACTTATGACATGAATACAGAATACCAGGTGAAAGGATGTCACACTTTTCGGTTGTATTGTCTAGCATTAAATAAGATGTGATAAATATCTGATGCCAATGAACATAAAATTACGTGACTGCTAGGCAAATAAATACTGTAATAATAATAACTGGTTCAGTGGGTTTAGCAGGCAAAAACGTAGAAATGTAGCAGATTTGGGGTCTAGCCAGATAAATATCAACCAATAGGCAATTCGCATGCTATGACATCTTAGTTAATTAACAGTTAAAATTTTAGCTTTATAAATGATTGTTTTAAACAGCATCACCAGACTGGTAAGGGTTAAAAAAAATGATATATAGCCACTCCACTATGTGACTCGGTCCTGTGAGTTTTGAAGTTTTTGCTTAATAAAAATAACAAAGGACCGAGGGGAGGTTCGAGGAGTTTCCGCTCCTGCAGTGCAAATAATTTCTTTTTCGTTTTTTGCTTGCATTTTATGTGGGAAAATTATCAGTTTGAAGCCGTGCGGATTTCATATCGCAGAGATAATCTCGGCCAGGAAACGAAACGAAGCTAATTAGTTATGGGTATTTATACATAAGCCAGTTTACCTATGCTGTTCCATTTCTTGAGAAGAAACTGTACGCAAAACGTCATCACAAAATGAGTGGTAAGTTCTTGCGTCCCTTGTGGGTCACACAGTAATTTGTGTTTTCTTTTGTTAAATATGCGTGTATTTGTATGATTAAATTAAATTAACGTAGCTTTTTTTGTTGTTGTTGCGTTCACTAGTCTGCCCGGTGTCAGTTTTTACCGTTGTTCTGCTGCTATCGTGTCGGGTCTGCAACGGAGACGTGGGAGGTGTTGCCGAAACAAGTACTAGTAAGTATTAGCCATTAGCGAGCAATGTTCATGATAAGCAATGTTGGTAACATCGCGAAGATCTAACTCATGGAAGGATACTGTGGATAAGTATACTACAGTGTTGATTTCGGAACACTTGTAAGGCTTGGCTTGTGGAACTTTTTGAACTCGATTACATCACGAAATTGTAACTCAACAAAAAAAGGTAATGGATAAGTGAATTTACGTGTGCGTGTGTTATTCAGCAACAGTAATACGTTATAGATGAAATTGGGTGGGTTTTCTCAGGAATCACTTCAAAACGAATGGGTTTTGATGAATTGCAAACATTTAAGGGGTGTTACAACGTTCACTATGGAGTCTGGGCCAGGAACTTAAACATAGTGGCAATGTCAATAACAAATAATACTTTTTAATTTTTTTAAATTATTTTTTTTAACAAGTAACAACCACAATCATTAACCAGTCTTGAAGAGTACATTACCGTCAGACGGCGAGGTAAAAATCTGAAAATTAAATATAATCCTATAATAATTGGATGATTAACCAGTGAATGTAAGTAGTCCTGAAGTCTAGTGTGAGACAAAATAAATGTATGGCATAAATTTATGAAAAAAAACTATCCAAAAAAAAAAAAATGTATTAAAAAGAGTAGCTTTTACATTTCCATACTGAGCAAAGGCGCAGTACTGTAGCACGTATTCTTAGCCACTTTAAAGACTTACGAATCGATCGATAATGTATCTTGCTCAGGATGTTGTTCATGATCAGTGCATAAACACACTTTTGAGAAAAATTTTTTTGTTAAGGATAGAGTTTAATAAACATTTAAATTTTGTTTTGTCGGCCAGAGATTTAAAAGGGAAATATTTACGTAATTACGCAAGGAAAGATGCTCTGGTGTGGGGTTAGTTAATGGAAACATTGCATTCTGTATTTATATCTGAAAAGGTCTTTGTGGCACGCCGGGGTATGCCTGGTCTGTGAGTGGCTGAAGTTGTGGACCTGGGTAGACTTTTATGCCTTTTATTTGGCAAATTTTCACATTTAACAAAAACTACACAATGGAAAGAAAACAGCCATTTGAGAAACCGGAAATGTAAGTGCTTTTAAACATAGCTAAACAAATCCACAGGCTTTTCTGCTAACAAACAGCCACCAAACACTTGCTGTGTCAGCGTAAACCTCACCTCCCAAAACCTTCTCCCCTATGCCAGCCCTGCTGTCGCTTTTAAAGTGTCTCTGGATTGTTGGCACCTGACTGCAGTCACCATTAGTAAAACCACATTCAGGAGCTTAACGAGGTTTTTGGGACGCCCCGTCTGCCCAACTCTGGGCGTTTTCCTGGGGCTTAAGGTTGTAGCCCCCAACTGCAGGCCGCACTCCTCCCTTCCCAGAACGTGGCCACATGACCCGTTCGGCCACAACCCCCCCCCCCCCCCCCACAGCGGGAGGTGAAGACCCTCCTTGGTCATAGGGCAGGGGTCCTGTCAGGTCCAGAGGCCGGTGTCTGAGGTCCTCCACGTTATCATGCAGTTTCTATGCTGTGTTCTTTCGTTTTTTTGTCCATAGCTCTTAAGAGCAACCCAACTTATATTATGCATTTTTCTTGCATGAATTCTGTGCAGAAACTTTTAGCAGTGACTAGGCAGATTCGTCATGGAGAAGTCACCCGCCGGGTCTGCTAATCTCTTATTCCCGGCCAAACGCTTAATTTAAGATAACCTTATTTTCATAATAATCTTAGAGGAGATGGGTTTTGAGAGTGTGAGGAAGTCACGTGACTTCCTTGGGAGGGAGCCTACCACAGAAACATTAAAAAAATTACTCTTAACCAGTGCGGCTGCTTGTCTCTGCCCAACACACTTGTTAAACTGGTTCATTCAAATTTATGGTTGTGGTCTGCTTGAGTCCAAGCAGAGAGCGAATTCATTTTGTGTTAATCTGTTTTCATTCAAACTACATGATAGGCAAGAAGCAGGCATGTATTATCACGTGTAGCAGTGAGATGCTATGAGTGAGTTAGCTTACTAAGCTAGCTAGGTAGTTGGATTATATAACGTTTGAAGCTGTCTATTACCTAAACCTTGACGTGAAAAACAAGGAAAATTTCCATCCATATACATTATGAAACTGCTTATCCAATCCAACTGAAGCCTCTCAGCTGGCACTGGGTGTGAGCCATTGTGTATCCAGGATGGGACGCCAGTGTGTATCCAGGATGGGACGCCAGTGTGTATCCAGGATGGGACGCCAGTCCATCACAGAAAAGGAAAAAACTTGCTTAAGGCATTGCTTACCATTGTGGGGGCATATTTGTCCATAAAAAACATTTTGTATTAACCTGCAAACACTAAGAAAAAGCAATTATGAACCAAGCAGTAAGAAAATGGAGGAGTGCTTGACTGAATGTGTGGAGAGTGTTTTAAATCATGAGCAACCCAAGTTGCGCAGGAGTTCTGCTAAGCCAATAAATAAAACAGTTATTGTTGATTTGTGCTGTGTTTCCCGTTGCAGTAAACCCCTGTTGCTATTACCCCTGCCAACACTGGGGTGTGTGCGTGAGAGTCGGCCTGGACAGCTACCAGTGTGACTGTACCCGCACTGGTTACTATGGAGAAAATTGCACTATTCGTAAGTGACCTCTGATAATCCAAACCATTACAAGAACAATGACGGAAGTAATCGATTCAGGTAGCACTAATAATGGACATTGATTGAGGTGGTTTAGCATTGTGGATATATCAGGCTCACCATGTGAGTTAATTAGGGAAGCCGTGGTCAATTAACGGCATGAATTAATTAATATTAAAATAATTTTATTCTGGAGGCGTTCATGGGCAACCAGGTATGCTAATATCGTATCGTGCTAAAAACAGTGTCTGGAGGATTGACTCGGGCAGGAATTGACTTCCTTTCTCATAGTTCTGCCTCAAACACAAGGGTTGCTCAAATATTTTTTTTGGGTTGGCAGGTCCGGGTCATTATCTCTTTTGTTGGGATAACTGCCAGCAGTCTGATTTTAGGTGTGAAAGTTAATTTCACACTGGACGATGTATGGGGCAATACGATGTTGTATGTGGTGCTTAACACGATTTATTTATTTGATGTACAACTATTGGGGAATTTCCCTGGTAGGAAAAGGACGTGGGGAGGGTACTGGCTTTTTCATCAGGAACGTTCATGTAATCAAGTTGTCTATGTGAACCGTAAAAGACCAAAGCGGTAATTCAGTGGGTAAAATGCATGTTTCCCCTGAACTCATGTTTGCAGCGGAGTTCTGGTCGAGGGTGATCCAGTTACTGAAGCCCAGTCCAGACACGGTCCATCACGCTTTGACCCACTTCCAGTGGCTGTGGAACATCATCAACCGGACCTTCATCCGGGATTGGCTGATGCGGCGGGTTCTGACAGGTCTGACGGTGCACAAACTGTTAAAGCGCGGAGTAGTGTTGTTGGGCAAGAGGCCGTGGTGAAACCAACGGAGAGAAATGGCACATGTGAACTGCTGTCTTTAGGCCAGTTTCAATAGCTTCCTCTTTTACATTGAGTGTCTTAACATTGCTTCTGCATTTTATAGATGGGGCAGACAGAACAAACTTAATCAACGCTCTAGGTTTCATAAGGCTCTTACAGGGAAAAAAAGCTTCCAGGCTATTAACCAATGATTTCTGTTTGGACAAGTGATTTTTACACTTTCTCTGTCTCCAGCTAGCTTTATCATTTTGTGCTTAAAGAAGTCCTTCCTCATAAATTAAGCAAAGTCTCATATTAACAGTCTGTTAAACAGTCCATTACCGAAGGAGATTCAGTTCCACGTCCCTACGACTTAAGAAGGAATACAGTGTTATTCACAGAACGTTTGTATTACTCAGAGTTTCTTTTTTAAATTATCTTTTGATTTAAGCAGTTAAAAGAAAAGTTAACATTACGCCGTTTTTAATACGATCGTTTCTATTTAGATCATGGTGAATTCATTGACGCAGAAGTCCCTTTGTTAAAGTCACCAGCTGCGTCATCCAGCTTGATTACCTGATATCAGTCTAGTGCCAGTCAGTCTGGTGTCAGTCAGTCTAGTTTCATGATCAATTTGCCCCCGGGGATCCGGGGTAAGTTAAACTTACTTACTATCTTACTTATCAGTCCTAATTCATGAGTCATAATGTTTTGACTGCTGATGTTAAGACATTGACTGATACTACTGTCCGGTACCAGTCCTTACAATGTAGTCAAAGTTGGATAGACACAGTAGTGTTTTCTAGTGCGTTTATTTGCGATGATGTCGATGTCATCTACTTTATGCTAAA
The DNA here is from genome assembly GCA_025775045.1 of Hiodon tergisus. Taxonomy (NCBI): domain Eukaryota; kingdom Metazoa; phylum Chordata; class Actinopteri; order Hiodontiformes; family Hiodontidae; genus Hiodon; species Hiodon tergisus. Next base: position 8,688 of record JAOVYW010037011.1, on the reverse strand, counting down.
TTATTTTTGCAGAGAGCTTTGAATCAACACGTTTTACTGTAGCCGATGATAAGATCATTATCATGGTTTTGCAGTAAATTTTTCTCAGAATTTACATACCGGATCTGCGGCTTTGTGAAGGAACCGGGTTTAGACTCTATGTCTGGTGAGAATGGGGTCAGACTAGTCACACGTGCACACCCTTTTCCTCACACCCAGAGTTTACGTCGTTGGGGTTGATGGGTTAAGCTAAGTATCGTAGGCCGTCCCGTCTCCCGCCCCATCAACGTACGAAGTGAGAACTATCAGTCTGCAATTATGATATCTCCTCTCTCCTCAGCCAGGGCCAACCTGATCCCAAGTCCGCCCACTTTCAACTCCAGGTACGATTACCTGAGCTGGGAGGCATACTCCAACGTCACCTACTACACGCGCATCCTGCCTCCAGTGCCCAAGGACTGCCCCACGCCCATGGGGACCAAAGGTGAGCCTGTGCAGGGAAGCTGGGCATGGTTGCATGTGTGGCCGGAAAATTATTATTTGAGGAGCGCCCCCTGCTGCCAGCTGGTGAAACTGTCTGGTGTGTGTCAAATGTGAGCGAGGCTGTGCACGCACGCAATCTTGGATGTGAGTCCACTATAAATGGTTGGAACTTCTGGGGTGATATTATATTTACTGGTCAACCTACTATTGATACAAGGTTGCAACCCTCTGGAAGCGTTTTGGTGTTAATTTATGTGTGATATGTCTAATCAACAACGGTTATTGAAAGTCGGCCTTGTAGTGTGGCCCAGTAACAAGTCCACCTTTCTCCACTCTCCGCAGGGAGGTCCATACTTCCAGATCCCAAGCTTCTGGCAGAAAGATTCCTTCTCAGGAAGGAGTTCAGACCGGACCCTCAGGGAACCAATCTGATGTTCGCGTTCTTCGCCCAGCACTTCACCCACCAGTTCTTCAAGACCCACAACCGCATGGGGCTGGGTTTCACCAAGGCTCTAGGACACGGCGTGAGTCTGCCAACCCGAAGGAACTGTTCTGATGTTGGACTGGGAGTTCCACGTGTAGCACAAAGAGCAGAGGGGCAGGGGTTGTCTGCAAAGCACACACCGCGATTTTACCGGGTATACATACACGTTCCCCTGTTTGCTTGTACCGGGTATACACGTTCCCCTGCTTGCTTGTACCGGGTAACCAATAGTATTGGTTTAAACACCAAACTGACCTCTTTTTTTCAAACATTATGTTTGTGAATCCCCAATGAGTTTTTCACAGCTGTTAGTGGCGTATCCAGCAAACGCCATTTGTCTGAATTTGAAACTCGAGCCTACTGGCTGTTGGGCCGGTCCGTCTACAGTGGAACCAGTTACTATTGGTCGCTGACTGTAAATGCAAAAAAGGAAACTTAGCTTCTGGGATGTGTGGTTTTGTGGCACTTTGCGGAGCGGATCTTGATCTCTTCTTGACTGGCCTACCAGGTGGATGCAGGACACATTTATGGAGACAACCTTCCTCGTCAGCTGGGCCTCCGGCTTCACAAGGACGGGAAGCTAAAGTACCAGGTAGGAGTTTGGAGAGGAGTTTGGTGTGGCGTGAACACACATTTGAGCAGACATTGAGAATAGGGGCTACCAGTTTGTTGGTCCCATATGTAATTAGAACCAGAGGGAGAGGTTGCAAGGGACAGAACCAAGGGAGCGGTATTGGCAAGTCCCAGCGTTCTGAACAGCTGTCTTCCGGAACACTTATTCTGGAAAGAATATATTTGTTTTTTTTTTACCGTGACGAAACTCAAATTTCATTCCAATGTGCCAGATTTACAGCCAACGCTCTGTGCTTGATTTAACATGAATCTCCAGATCGAGAGTTTTCTTTCTGCGGCGCAGAAATGTACCACAGTACATTTTCAGTATGGAAGCAATCTAGTTCAGAAAGTAGAATATATAGCATTTTTACGGTTGACATTTTTGGCATTTAGCAGACGCTCTTAGAGCGACATACAAAAGTGTTGATGTTTTGGGGTTCAAGTGCAACACAAGGCAACAAAACGTGTACGTGGGTTTGAATGTGTACGTGTATGTGTGGAAAATGTTTTGGTAGATTCAGGAGCTGGCTGTGTGTGCCTGAACAGGGACTAGACAGGGCTTGGGTGTACAACAGGGGGCTAAATGTTGGGGCAGTGTTGAGAGACATGGTCAGTAAACTCCCTCTCGCTTTACCAAGGTGATTGGGGGAGAAGTGTACCCCCCAACTGTAGTGGAGGCCCCTGTGGACATGAGCTACCCCCCCAGTGTCCCACCAGAGCAGCGAATGGCTATCGGGCAGGAGGTGTTTGGGCTGCTCCCAGGGCTGGGTATGTACGCCACCTTGTGGCTACGTGAGCACAACCGCCTGTGTGACCTTCTGAAGGCCGAACACCCGACGTGGGAAGATGAGCAGCTCTTCCAGACCGCACGCCTCATCGTCATCGGTGAGAGCCCCAGGCTGATTCCGGACATTCCGCACATGTCAATCAATCAATCAATTTATTTTTTATAAAGCGCTTATCGCATGTTTCCAAAAAGCATGTCAGTGGCAAAAGTGGCTAGGAAAAAACTCCCTAGGCTGGCAGGAAGAAACCTTGAGAGGAACCCGGCTTAATGGGGGAGCCCATCCTCCGCTGGCCGGCACTAGGAGCTGAATTAAACAATCTAATGTCCATATTGTTTGATGCTCTCCAGTCGAGGAGTTCCAAAACATTGTAATATCCGGAGGAGAGGGGTGGGGGCCCAGATGGCTGGAGTCCAGTCTAAAGGTCCACTGGTTGCTGGGGTGAAAATGATGCAGTCCTGCAGGATGACTCACGTGATTGCTCGAAAGAGAGAGATAGCACATTGTTAATTTCCCATCCCCTTTAGTTCCCTTTAAAATGCAAAATATAAACCATCCCTAATGTCCCTAATCCCGGTTCTTAACATCCTTTAGAACCCAGAATTCTGAGCACTTGCACCAAATCTCGTGAAAAAAGCCTGTACTCGATCCCGTTGTGCATCATAAAATTCCATGTAAATCCTAAACGCTGCATTAAGGAAGGTGTCCATTCTCTTTTTCCTTCTGACGTAGGGAGCTAAGCTTCCGTGGTTGAGTACTTTGTCTTCCTTACTTATGGACTTATGGAGTACAATACAATTACTTGTGCATAGTCCACTTGTGCCTAGGTAACTGCTTAAAGTACCTTTTTTTAAGTCCCGGTGCTCACTGGTCTTGGTTGGCCAAACTTGATCTGTGCTAAGCAGGTGTTCACTCTTTCCTGCTTCTCAGGTGTCTGCTGCTCCTCAGGTGTCTGCAGGTGTGCAGTCTTTCCTGCTTCTCAGGTGTTAGCTGCTCCTCAGGTGTCTGCAGGTGTGCACTCCTTCCAGCTCCTCAGGTGTCAGCTGCTCCTCAGGTGTCTGCAGGTGTGCAGTCTTTCCTGCTTCTCAGGTTTCAGCTGCTCCTCAGGTGTCTGCAGGTGTGCACTCTTTCCTGCTTCTCAGGTGTCAGCTGCTCCTCAGGTGTCAGCTGCTCCTCAAGTGTCAGCTGCTCCTCAGGTGTCTGCAGGAGTGCACTCTTTCCTGCTTCTCAGGTGTCAGCTGCTCCTCAGGTGTCAGCTGCTCCTCAGGTGTCTGCAGGTGTGCACTCTTTCCTGCTCCTCAAGTGTCAGCTGCTCCTCAGGTGTCTGCTGTCCAGCTGGAGCCCCTCACTCTCCCCATTCCCTGCACCCAGCCAGCTCCTTGTGTTCCAGACTCACAGCTGGAGTAAGCATTAGACGCTGTCTCGCTTGCTGCCATGGAAACGTTCGAGAGGCATGGGGGCTGGCAAGCAGAGCAAGCTGCCTCTCCGTCTAAGAAGATCAATGTCCTTCGACAAGAGGGCAGGCCACTTCCTGGACAATGTTCCAGTGTATATTGGTCATTGACATCTGCAGTGTGGCATTCTGGATGAATCCCCACACCTCCACCTGATTCCACCTGTCGTGAATGCACTGTGCCCTGGATTTGGGCACAGTGAGAGTTTTGTGGGCAGCCTCTGGAATCCGAGGCCTCCACTCTGTCATCTAAGTGGTGGATCCATTATGACAGACAGGGAATACTCACGCATTGGTGATGGTTCATATTTCGTATTTTGAAATAGAAATATGAACCATTCCCCTTTGCAGTTCTACAGCGGTTCAGAAATGAATGGAGAATAGATGCCTGATGAAAGCCAATCTCTCCGCGAGATTCTGCTTACGTACTCTGAATTCTTAATTTGTGATGGTGAATGGTACTGCATCAGGTAAACCAAGGTTATGATGATAATCCTAACTTCCCATCAGTGGGAACCTTGAGTTCTGTAGCACGTCCCACATCAGTGGTGAAAAGGCTTGCAAACAATAATCATTTCAGTAATTCGACTAGAGGGAGGAAGTGTCTTTTCCCCTTACTCAAGGTTGACATGTTTTCACCATGAACTAGGCCTCTTTCTAACAGGACTCCTTTCTCTCGTAAGGCGAGACCATACGGATCATAATTGAGGAGTACGTCCAGCACCTCAGCGGGTACCTGTTGAAGCTGAAGTTCGACCCCTCACTTCTGTTCGACACCCAGTTCCAGTATCGTAACCGGATAGCTGTGGAGTTCAACCAGCTGTACCACTGGCACCCGCTGATGCCCGACAGTTTCCTCATTGCCGGAGACGAGATACCGTACTCCCAGTTCATTTTCAACACCACAGTTCTGACCAAATATGGCGTGGAGAAGCTTGTGGAGGCTTTTACACAACAGCGCGCCGGACAGGTGAGCCGTCCCCTCTGTGACAGGTGACGTTTATTATGAAATTTTTCACGAAAAAGTGTATGTGATTCTTATAGCGCAAGTCAAGACCCCAAGGAAACTTTAAAAATGTAAAAATCGGCCTACCAACGGGCTCAGCCAGTGGAGGCGCAGCTCGAGCCTTGTGATCTGGCTTCATTAGGATCTAATGCAGTCCACTGCTTACCGGCATCTGTCAGCTTTCCGGGTAGCAAGTGTCTCACCTATAATCGCCGTTTAAACTCTCGCAGATCTGCAGAGCAGTGGGTAACCGTTTATAAGGCAGTGCTGATAAGACATGACTTGTCAACCCTACGGCTGTGGACGGGAATCACGGGTATTCTTTGCCGATGCAATGTAATGTAACGTGATGCTTGCTCATATCAAGTGCTGACGCAATCATTCTTAAATCCTGCTGTTTATCGTTCTACTGTAACTTGCAAGATTGCAAAACACACAGAGAATGTGTAGTGGGGATCAACTGTAATTAATAGTGCACAGAGGCCTGAGAAAAGAGGAGGCTAAGGAAGTAGAAACCAAGAGGGTTATGAGTAAGAAAAGAAAGCTCACGCTATTTTTAAATGAAAGTAGCATCCTTTTTTTTCTTCAAACTTCTTGTGCACACAAGGTCTTGAAAGTATTGCAGGGGATATTTATTTTGAGGTAGGTGGCAGAGACTGTCAGTAATCAGGTTTCTTTTGTAGTGATAGCCAGTTTATCAGCAGAGCAGTATCCTCACTCGAACTGATAGCATCAACTTTAAGTTTATGCACAGTCATTTTACAAAGACTGACAGGGCTCTAGGCTTTTTTCCCCGACATACATTTGCATATGTGCAGGAGGTCGTGGGTTGCAATGAAGTGAGTATGGCCCCCAAACTGATAGTGTTAAACCACAACATCTCATATAAGGTGTCAATTACCACAGTTGGTAACAGCATAGTTATATAGTATGATCTACAAATTGCAAAAATGTTTAAGATTATTTGAACATAAGTGTTAGTTGTTATACATTTATGTGCTAAACCGCTAAATTAATAAATAAAATAAAAATTATTATTTTTAAATGATTGTAACGCAGTTAACGAGGTGGTTAAAAACACATGAAGCCACTTAATTTCCTCAGTTGAATCTGGCATAACTCTAACCATCCTGAATTGTAACACCTGACTATTTATGACTACACCAGGTGACTATTTGTTCCTCGCACTGAGGTGCCCTAGTTCTGAGGACTATGATTTTCATCCAGGCCCAGTGTACAAGCAGCAAGCCCTGTAGCTAGTCTCACTTGACACTGGGGTGTTGTCTTCAGATGTGCGGGGGCTTTTAGGTTAGATTCTTAACTTCATTGTGAGTCACTGAATCATTTAACTAGGATTTCAAAAGAGCTGTTGGTGCTTGCCGAGAGAAGAGACTGAGCACTACTTGCCGAGAGAAGAGACTGAGCACTATTTGCCGAGAGAACAGACTGAGCACTACTTGCCGAGAGAACAGACTGAGCACTACTTGCCGAGAGAAGAGACTGAGCGCTACTTGCCGAGAGAACAGACTGAGCACTACTTGCCGAGAGAACAGACTGAGCACTACTTGCCGAGAGAACAGACTGAGCACTACTTGCCGAGGTTCACAGGTTCGATTGTGATCGGCAGAGCACTGCCCAAGCTTTGAGGGGGTAAAATCTGCACGGTTTTTCGTGAAAAATATCTTTCACGGTACTGCATGCCTTATATATGTTTGACACTGAAAGCTTCGTTAACAGATGTCATTGGCGGGCTAAAATTGCCCCTTCTTGCTCGGTTTCTTCAGAAATGACGCATTTCGTTGATAAAAATCAGTAAGGTCACGTAGGACGTCAGCATGCGGGTTGAGTGGCAAAATAAGGTAAAATGGTGCAGCTATTACTTAGATTCAACTTATTTTTACCCCATCGGTGTGAGGTATTGTTGACTGCACTAGTCATTAAAAAAAAATACATCGCTAAACACTGGATTTCTCAGTTATACTTCATAACAAAACTCACATGATGAATGCTAAAATCAAAACCTTCTAAAATCGAAATAATCTGATGGCTGTAGTTAGGATGAATAATTGTAATTCCCCCCCCCCCCCCGTAGAAGAGGCATATTAACCCAAAAAGCACTCTTTTCATAAACGTGGCAAACAAAAGGTTCTTGAAATAAATCATTTGATTGTGTCGCACTTCTGTATTGCCGCTAAATGTTCACACTGAAAGATGAATGTTTCTCTTGCATCTGGTTTTATGTTGTTTGATTACAGAACATTCTGTAATCCCTTCCACTAACTCCTGTTCCTCGTGCATTCACGTGTTGTATTTATATGCCATAACCTACAGAGCTGTACGTGCTGTCTGTAGACAGATTCATCTGTGACTGATACCTGCTGCCACAGTAGAGTCAGTTATCGTGCTGAGGTTGAGTGTTCTGCGCTTTACAGATAGGTGGCGGTCACAACATCCACGCAAAGGTATTGAAGGTGGCTGTGGGCGTCATTGAGGAGTCCAGAAAACTGCGTCTGCAGCCCTTCAATCAGTATAGAAAGAGATTCAACCTGACGCCCTACACCTCTTTCCGGGACCTGACAGGTAAGATCACGCACCTGAGACTTCTTTTCTTTGAGGACCCCACTGGCAGATCTCGCACTTGACACCCCTCGGTATTCTGTAGTATTAAATTATGGTTGGTTATTAAGAGTTTGAATCATATGAACGGAGCTCTGAATCCCATTCACAAGTAATGCCCCCTATTGGACGGGGAAAAAAGAGAGCGTATGATTCCTTATGGGATTTATTTGTAAGATTCAGTGCCCTGCACACATTATCTGAAGTAAGGCCCCCTTTGATATCTCCCAGCTTGTTGGGTGAGCAGGTCCATAACAATGGCAGGAAACTCCTTGGTTGCCGTTCAGAGTGATTTAACGTTTATGTCACAGGTGAGAAGCCCCAAAAGGTATGGACTGGGATGTATTTTAGTATGAGATAATGAGCCGGTGACGGGGGGGGTGGCTGGTTTTGGATTACGCATACATTCCTCATCAATAGCATGTCACAGCCCGTGCTGGTGAGTGCGTAAATAACTACGCCCTGCGTACGTCTGACTCCACTCGGATTCCTGATAGTGTGCTTCATGCTCGCGGTGTGTGATACTGGGCGACTGCCTGAGTCCCCGCAGCTGTGCGCCTGGCCTGGATTCGGCAATCGTGCTGTTTATATAAACCAGATGTAAAACACTAACACTCTGCTTCCTAAAGACTAAACAAAAACGTGTTGTCCTTGGCACACCCACAACTACGGAGAGTAGATAAAATGTTTTGCCCTTTATGAGGACATCTGCCTGCCTGTCTTTTCATACTGGTTTAATTCTCAGTGTTTTGTGTTGCGTCATTGTCCTGAAAAACAAAAAAATGACGTAACCCCCCGTTTTTTAGACTCTTTTTGAACACAAGTCTGCTTGCTACTCCTGAAACGTGCTTCTGCAGGCTAGACGGTTGAGTCAGCCGAATGCAGGTTAACTTCATCAGTGGAGGGTAAACTTCACGAGCTTATTCTCCTCCGTAGCTGGTTCGTTTTTGGCGACTACAATCCAGTGGTCTCCCTCTAATGCTAACACCAGACGTGTAGATATTTTTAAGCAAGCGACCTTTCTCTGATTTTATCTGAATGTGCCAGTAAATATTTGCATTTTTAAGTCATTTCTGTACAGTGTTGTTGCGTAAGTGTTCTGTAAGCACAGGATGCCAGCTAAATAGTCTCTCTATTAAACATCATTGTATTGTAGCCGGCAACTCTATTAAACATCATTGTATTGTAGCCGGCAACTCTACTAAACATCATTGTATTGTAGCCGGCAACTCTACTAAACATCATTGTATTGTAGCCGGCAACTCTA
>JAOVYW010036991.1:6940-27584 GCA_025775045.1 Hiodon tergisus | reverse complement strand
TGCTAGCCAGACCAAGCAGACCTTTTAGAGGCAGAAGCGAAAGTCGTGAGTGAAGATGCAACCATACAACCAGCGATAGAAGTCTTATCCACGAACCCATCTCATTACAGGGCAGATTTTTTGCTGTTAGTTTCTGTGGAAAATTAGCTTTTATTTTCATACTCGTTTTTATTCGATTTTTTTTTGCATAATAATCTCCAGAAGCTAGTTTCCGTAATCAACAACCATTGCGTTTTCGGTCTCAACATTTCCATCATCGGAAGAGACTGAGTTGATTGGAAGAAGCAGTGTGTGCCGAGCTAATCATTGCCACCGACCGGGACCTGCTAAGACGGCGGACCAATGACGGTCAATGTGAAAGGAAATAAAAGTTTACGGTGCTGTCGCTTCGGCTCGGTGTTTTTTTCACGGGTTTGACATCGGAGTGGAGCAAAACCTATCAACATAAAATTTTACTAAGAATGTCACGATTCGGTTTGTTTTCTTCTTCTTCTTCATCATCAAGGTAACTGGACTGGTTCGTGGATAGACTAATCCAGCCTGCAGAATCTCATCGCCTACTGAAAGTCTTCCATTTGTAGGTGAGCAAAATATTTTTTTAAACCTCACGGTCTACATGAATCGGGATTATGGAGTGTAACAAACGCCTGTCTTTACTTCGTACGCATTGCTACACTTTAGATTGATACAATATTCTAACCGAGATAATGGTAATGGTTGTGTAAGTATTTCCGTGTTTTTGGCTTTGCTGGAACAGGTGCACCAGGGTGTTGATATGTGGGGCGTTAAAATTGTATCGGGAAGGCTTCCTGTGCTAAATGGGTATTTTTGCTGTCGCTTTAAAATCTAGACACAATGCGTGCTAACAAGCGAGCTATTTGACTGAAGTCCGAGTTTTCGACCGCGGCCCATTTCCCAGTTATAAACTATAAGTGCCGAAATGGTTGGGCCCAACTCGGGGGTTATATTTATTGAGCGGCGTTTTACGACAGTCGAAACAACAGTCGTTGATTAGATCAAGTTTGAATTACGACAACTATTTTGTAGTTGCTGAATTCTGATTAAGGGATTGTCTATGCTTACTTTGGCAGGGAACTGGCCACTTAATGTATATTGCTAGTTAGTAAGCTATATACCATGTTTTCAGTTTTAAAACTGGTTTTATTTGAATGTAGGCCATTTGTTTCTGGTTTACATTTGTGAACAGTACAGCATGCGCTTAAAAATTCAAATATCAAAACAAATTGGTTTGAAATGAGTCCCTTTTTTTTCCTTTTGAAGTAAACTCGTTAGATTTTTTAAAAAATTGGTCAATTTCCATTTTCAAATGTTCATTGTTTTCAGGTAGGGTCTGTCTTTTAAAAATAGTATTTATTTATTATTTTTAAGGAATGTTGAGATACGTGTCGCCTCTTACAAGTTACTTGGTTATTTGCTGTTAGTTTTATAGTTGCTGCAACAAATAGACTGTACCACTAGGTTAATGCTTTATGTCATTCAGGTGTTTTTTTTTTTTTTTTACATTACTGGTGATATTAAAAATGTAAATGATCTGAAACTATCCTATATCATAAATATTGTTAGTTTGGTTTGTTTTCTGATAAATATAGCACTTTTTTATTGTTGCTGTTTGGGAGTAATGTAGATTTATATCTATAAAAATACTCATCCCAATATATCGACCACTGTTACTTTTCATTCCAATCATACTGTTTCTATATGTATTGCTTAGTAAACGTTGGTTAATTGAATGTCATTTTTATGTGTGCATACAGGATGTTAAAATCACTGAATTTTGTTAAATCATACCATAGTCTGCATTCAGCGGATCTAATGGTTACCCTGACAACACTAAAATGCTGTGTAACTATTAAACTGCCGATGAGTCTTTCAAACCTCTTGTAAATGTAAAGTCGATGTTCTACACAAACTGTTTAGTTTGTGACCACGGCCATTTGGCCAGAATGCGGGTCCATATTGGCCTTGACCTGGTCGTAAAGCGACGTAACAATCAGGTCTTGCAGCAATGATCCCCATTGTGTCATCCCCCTGGTTGAAAGTGAACTCTCCCCATTTGTGCTTGCTGCTGTACGTAACAAAATGCGTATATCAACGGCGAAAAGTAAAAAAGCTTTTATGCTTTAAATTTAATTTAGGCAGTTTCAACGCCCTCTCCCAGCAATGAAAAAGACCATGGCAATTCTGTCCATGGCAATGATGAAGAAACTATGCATATTCTATTTTTTCAATATGCACATTACTACTTCTATTTAATTTTGTTGTTGGGCCGCCATACTCAACACCTAACTGGCTCCAAATACCATCAAGCAGCATGCCTAGAACAGTGTGTAGGTGTGTGATTTAAACCAAAGGGCTGGAGTTGCACAGTGTCTTTCACAATGTAATGTAGGCCTACACTAGCAGATAGAATACTGTGTGTGTACAATAAGTCGGTCCCATTAGGTGCTCAGTGGGCCACTGAAGAGGGAACGATTATTTATTGACTAATGTCAGCCATAATTAGTAATGCAACATTTTGCTGACCACTGCTGACACCAGAAATACCTGCAGTCTATAGAGAGTCCTCCTGAGCTGATTATCGGTCTTCTATTGTGGTTTACTTGTCTTTGTTTATCTAGCTGTCGTCTGTGTCAACTTGTTTACATAAGAATAGCACTAAAATGGTTTGAGTGAAATTCTAATCAATATAATAAAACATGGTTACATGTTTTTTCTGTAGTTCACAGAAGTCAGTCTCTTCTTGCCAAAAAATCTGATTTTTTTACTCGGTATAAAGCAATTCCTCAATAAGATCAAATTCCAGTAGAAACTGAGGGACTGGATCCAAGTTTGGGATCCGGAGACTTTTCTATGCAGGAGATCCAGTTGTATTGAGTTTGATTTGTGCCTCTGCTTGCACTTTCATTGATGCTTGATTGCGTAGGGACTGTGAAGCGTCTGTTGCTCAAGGGCTGTTGCACTAATGAGTAGCCAATTAATGGGTGTCTAATTTGGGAGCTTTGTGACCCAGACCTGTGTGGGTGGGCCAATGGAGTGAGAAAGTCGTAGGGTGTGTCTGATCTGATCATGGGTCATTCAGATGTTTTGATGCGTGTGGGAGCTCTTAACTGTAGTGTCATAACCATTTCACCAACAGTTCCAGCACAGCGGGCACTCTCTTGCGTCACGTGACTTTTCCATCTGCTCCCCCACGGTCATGTGACTCTTCTCCGCTCCCTGCAGTGGGGGATGAAGGGTGAGATATGAGGTCGGCTCCGAGCGCCACTGAGTGGTGGAGGATGTCACTGACTGAATTGCAGAGGGTTCTGAGATATTGGTACTATTTCTGTGGTCCTGTTTGGCAGTTATTGTGACAGAAGGTGGGCTACCACAGCTTTGTCATAATCTGCTGAAGTTTAGAGCTTTAAATTTGATATACTATACACAAGTCCAATATCATGTTACTGAACTCGCATGATATAAATTTTATGGAAAATAGTAATACTTCATAATATTCAATTGTTGTATAAAAAAACTGTAATAAAGATGATGATGATGATGATAAAATAACTGGATAATTATTAGTAGTAATAATTAATATTTGCATGCTAATTAATAAGCTGGTGGCTGAGTATTTTGTGTGGCCATTTACAACCTCAATTAGCCAAAAATAAATACAATTTACTGTAATTGACTGAATTTGCACTTAAAGCTGATACAGAGGTCAAAGCCAATATATTAACTGCCTAGGGATGGTGTTGAGATGCATTTTTATCTTAAGTTTCAGATGTTTTCTCGTCTGGATAAGTTTCCATTCACCAAGTCTCAAGTGGTTTTAATTATATAAAAGTATTGCCTATACAAGTGTTGAGTCAAGATATAAAATGCCCAGCTGGCAATTCTGATGCAGTCATTATGAAATGGGGGATTCAGCTGTTGTTATCCTGGGCTGAATGGGTGGCAAAGGGCTGGATGTCCTGCCGAAAGGACGGGTATGTGACAACTACCTTCAATCACTTCACAGCTGATTGTTCAGTTCTGCTCTTCAGTGGAGAGCAGGGGTGACTAACTCAGGTTCCCAAGAGCTGTGTTTTCTTCAGGTTTTCAAGCTACCTCTCAGTTGGTATTTGATTTACACCTGGATGCACCGGTTGACCTCATTTCTAACCCAAATTAAGGGCATACAGTAGACTTCCTTAGCTCTTTTCCTGGCGAGACCCAGTCCTGCTCTGTGTTCCGCCTGTTGCCGTACGAGATCTAGCCTGCAGCCCTCAAAGCGCGTTTTGGCTCTACCACCAGGAAGGCGCCAAGAAAGGATATGGGGGTGTTCAGAGGCTTTTTAAACTAAAGTTTTATCATTACGTTTGTCCTCCTGTTGTTCCAGAGGCTCTTTCTGGCAGGGTGTGTTTCTGTGTGTTTACTTATGGTTGTGCCATCAGTCAACTGCATTCTGGGGCACTGCATTTGCCTGTTGGCTGTACCGGCCAACAGAAGCTGGTAGTTTGGGCTGATTTACTTTTCTGTGTTCCATCAGAAAAGCCCCCCTCCACCCCATGTCAGGATAGTTTGAGTGACCGTGTCCAACTGAGCCAAGGGAGAAAGGGGGGCTGGGGGGATGGCCATTTCTAATCTTAGTAAAATTAAATCATGTCTTAACCTCTGCAGAATCTGCAGGTAGCCAGGACAATTACATTTTTCCCCCTCAGAAAGACTGGCAGGAAAATTTGATGAGTGCAGTTATGATTATGTTGCCTGTAGGGTGGCTCCGAAGATGTGGGTTTGGGGCCTGTGGGGCCAGAGGGTTGTGGGATCAGGTTGGGTCAGGTGTCATCGCTTACTGGGGGTGGGTAAATTAAACCTTTTTGAGTGTCTCCATGGAGACGACAATGATGACAAGTTTAACGTGTTTCAAAGATTAAGTCTAGAAGATATCTTTTCAAAGATATTAGTCTTTGCGGTTTATTTCCGACATTTTAGCCAGCAGAAATTTGGACTATATGTGACCATATCCAGTAAATTGGTCCAACGGTGATCTGTGCCTATTAAGCTTGGAAAATAGACATGCATTGTAAGATTTGAGCCATTTAAAACCAACTATCTAGAAGAGTAGCCATTTCACGCTAGACTGAGACTGGTTTTAATGATGAGCTAATAACAAAATGGTTAGTGAGTTTATCAACAAACATTATTAAACGTGAGACATTACTGGTGTAACAAACAATTGTTTTTGCTTATAGTTTATAAGTTACTACAGGCCTGTACTGTGTAAGATTTATCCGTCTGAAGTTAACTGGTGTAGCTTGGTTGTTGCTCTCGTTTTTAAAGCAAATCTTTGTTTCCAGAGTACCCTCCCTGGGCATTTTCTGGGAAAGGTGTAGGGCTGCAGCTAATCTATTATTTTTGTAGTCGTGTATTCGACTACAAAAATTTGACTGCAACAACAAAACATGAGTTAAAATCAATGTAGGCCTAAAGATTTCACATCTTGACTTTCAGCATTTCATTTTCTGTTTTCTTGAGCTAAAGTTTAGGGAGATCATAACTAGCTATCAATATTGACTCTCGTTCTTAACTGGCCATTACAAATAACCACAATTACTGTTCTTACTGGCAATAATCTCAGCTAGCAATAACATTAAATTAAGTTAACCCTAACTTCAAAGTTTACGTTGCATTACCTTGTGTTGGCTCCACTCTGTGGACTGGATGGGCAGACTGGATGCTTTCGGTTTATATGCTGCATCATCTAAAGATTTTGCCTCGATTATTTTTTGTAATCGAATTATTCGAGTTACTCGAGTAATTGTTTCAGCCCTAGAAAGGTGTGTGTCATCTGTGCAGTTCTGTATAAGAATGGAATGGCCATTATTCATCTGATGGCTGGTTGGCTGTGTGACAATGGTGACAACTGGCTCCTTTGTGTGGCACTATTGAAGACTGGCTCCAATGTTTGGTTTAGCATTTGCTCTCGACTGCTTTTCTTTCTAGTACTCTACGAGAAGGACTAGGCTGGACATCCCTACTGTTTTCCAAAGGTTGTATTCAGTGCTGAATGTCCGCAGTGAAGAAGCTTGGGTCCTGTCTGATTGTGGTTACAATTTACAATTTAGCAGCTGGATATTTACAGTTCATTATTTTGCTTGATGACGCAACCCTTTTTGGTTACATCGACTGCCCGTCAGTTGGGTTTAGGAGTGGGGGCTTCTGATGGCATAAGATGATGGATGACCTCACTGCCATGGGGGTCTACTTGGCATCTGGTCAGATTACTGTTTAAGGTACCCTGACTGCACAACAGTCCAAGCCTTGTGTTGGTACAACACACGATTCTCCATTTCTGAGGACATGGATTACAATGGTGCCAGGGATATACAGACCCCACAGGGGGAGGAGATATCTGCGTGTTTGTGTTCTGGCCTAGTGAGAGTAAAGCAGTGCAGGAATTCAGCTGGGGCCAGGAATCCCAGCAACCCCCTCCCTCTTCAGAAAAACCTCACCTATTGCCACTCTTCAGGGATCTTATGGTAGAATTATTCATATTAAATCCACTCATTGTGGTCAGTAATCATACTGTACTTTTGACTCTTGACTCTGTTTTTCTTTTGTTTTTCTTGTCTTACCAGGACTGAAGTGAGTTTCTCCAACAATGATATCCCAGCTTATCTGAGTGCGGAGAGAGTTTTTGGAGGGATTGAAATCGCAGGACACTGACCAAGTTCAGCCCCTGGTGCTCCCTGCCCTTGGACCTATCCTGAGTGATAGAGGGCCGTCCGTCATGGCCGTCAAGTGGTGGGATGCAGGTGGCCCTGGCGTGTTGGCAGGGCTGGTTCTACTATTGCCCGTGGTCCGAGCAGACTGGTCTGGCAACCTGCCTGGCCAGCTTGAGGCCTCTATGCAATCCTCGGTGCTCTCAGACCTGCAAGGCCCGTCATTGCCACTTGCTGGCTTCTCAGACTCCTCGGCGGTGGTGGGCCAGGTGTTCCTGATGACTGTTCCGAAGGAGGCCGGAGACCAACTGGAGGTGAGTGTGTCGTGAGGTTTTTGTATTTCTCTGTATGTAAAGCGCCTTTGTGACGTCAAAACATGTGAAAAGAGCTTTATAAAAATTAATTTATTGATTTTTGGGGCTTTGGCTCGATTCCAGTTTTGGGAAAGGGAATTTGTTGCTTAGACTCTTTAGACAATTATTACTAACTATTATATTGCTAATTAAGTATTTTTGGCTCCATGGCCTGGTAGTTATCGTCGTCCTTTAGCTGCTTTAGGCCCCCAAACTCAGTAGTCTATAGCTCCTTCCTTTCCCAGGTCTGGACATTAAAATGGCAACAGTTACAGCAGCTGCCAGCTACCATGTCAGATTGTTCTATTAATCACACCTCCATTGACTGATTTCTGACTTCAGTTAATCTGCTGCCATGGTTAAGCGTAATGTTCCCATAAAGTTGCAGTGACTACCCAAGATCACTCCTGTCAATACATGCTGGTCCTTTTCCTTAGAAATCCCACTTTTTTTGTATTATTCTATAATATGTTTGTCAGCTTTGTAACCAATCTCTGTACTGGTCACACCCACTGCATGAGGTGGACAACCAGTTCTGCTAACTAAAATCTTCATGACCAAGACTTCCCTACACTGCTGATCTGGTTTGTTTTCTTGTTCTATTGTTGAAGTCATTGAGACCGTGTAAGAAAAGCTTTGTTCTGGCTTGCTAACATCAGAACTAAAATAGCGTGAAAAATCATGTTTGACCAAAAAAAGGATTTTGTTCAGCAGGTATACAGTTTCACCTGAGCATTGCCCTGAGTCATGAAAAGTTTTATGCCGATGTCCACCCTATCTGAGCTCAGTCTTGCTCGTTTGCAGCTGATATCGTTAGTATCGTTAAAATCTGATCACGTTGTCTGTCTCCCATCACACTGGGAAGTGGTTGGCAAAGTCAAGAAGTCCTATGCGGTACCTTGAATTAAAAATGCATACTAAAGCTAATTTGGGATAATTAACTGTTTAGTTTATTAAATTTTTTAAGCCAGGTAAGACTTAATCTGTGAAATGGCCAATTCAACTTGAATTATTAATATTGCTAATTTAAAGAAAATAAGACAAAAAATTCCTTCAGTTTATTTTCACGGGAGAAACGTATCCAACAATAATTTTGTTCCAGGCTGCGGTGGATCTTGTGATTGTGATGTTGGGTGATAAAGTGTAACGTTTGTCATGTTTGGTAACATGATTCAATATTTAGGGCACTAATTCAAGAAGAGCATAGTGAAACGTATGAGAAATGAAAATATCAATGTTGAGTAGGGGGTATGGGATAGGCACTGTCCTGTGACATCAATGTTGGCTATAGTTTTTTTTTTTTTAGTCTTTCTAACTAAAAGTGAAGACTATTCTGGATAATGAATGGTCAGAAAAAGGAACTTCAGGATAGTAATGCCAGATTATTCAGAAACCATGGATTTCTGATTTAAGTCAAAATGGGTTTAAAAGAATATTCTATGCGCAAACGGTCATCCTTGAATTGAAGAACATAATAAACGGTTGAATGTTTCTTAGCATGGAGATCATCTGCATTGTTGTTCATTTAAACTGCATGTATTTTCATATAGATGCAGGAAATTATTACTAGTTTTTTTTATCACGGTCTTACTGTGCGTTTGCATTAACGGTATGTACGTGTTTGTGTGTGCTGTTCTCTCTGAGCTTTGCAGTTATGAAGTAATTGAGTTATCCTTTGTGCTGATCTTTTGTAGGTAACGGAGGTTGGTGAGCACACACCACCATCGTGGTTACACTGGGATGCAGGGAGCTCCACACTTCAAGGCCTCCCTCTGGAGGGTGACAAGGGTGTGCACTACATCTCTGTATCCACCAGACGAGGTGCTAATGTCTTCTCCATCCATGTGCGTCCAGAGGAGGACATGGAGCCTGTTCAGTTGTCACCAGTGGCTGATGCTAGCCAGCCCTTCGCCTGCAGCCTGGATGAGCCTGTGACTGTCCTCACGGTCATTCTGGATGCCGACCTCACCAAGATGAGCCCCAAGCAGCGAGTGGACCTGCTGGTCAACATGAAGAAGTTCTCAAAAGTAGGGCTCCAGTACATGAGGGTCCTACCCGTGGTCAACAACCGCCTCTTTGACATGTCTGCCTTCATGGCCGGGCCTGGTAACGCCAAAAAGGTTGTGGAGAATGGGGCTCTGCTGTCTTGGAAGCTGGGCTGTGCTCTTGAATCGGCTAGCATGCCCGAGATAAGCAGCATTCAGACACCAGCTAAGGAGGGCACCATGTCGGCTCAGCTGGGGTATCCTGTCGTAGGGTGGCATGTCACCAACAAGAAGCCACACATCCCTAAGCGGGTCAAACGGCAGCTCAACACGCAGACACCCGTCCCGTCCCTGCTTCCCCCAACCACATATCTGGAGCCGGCCATTAGGATAGTGCCCACGCCGTCGTCGCCTTTGATTGCACCAACCACCGACCACTCTGCTCCTCCTGTCTGGGGCCCCATGCCTCTGCCTGTGAAGCCCACCATCCGCTTCCGAGACCCGATCGCTCATACTCCCACCTTGAGTCCCCTGCAGCCAACCCCAATTTTGGACAGCACCAGCACCATCCCTGTCCAGCCCACTGTTACCAGGCCTGTGTACGTTGAGGCCACGGCTTCACCAACTCCAGCCACACCTGCAACTAGGAGGCCCAGACCCTCCACCACCAGGAAGCCTAAGAAGCCCAAGGCGGTCACCACGGTCTTGCCGAGGGAACCAAAAACTACCACCAGCAAAACTGCCTCGCCTGATGCCGGGAATGAAAAGCCGAGCTTGCATAACCCGATAGACAAGGTTACTGCCTGGGTGGGCACTTACTTTGAGGTGAAAATCCCCTCCGACACATTTTACGACAAGGAGGACGGCACCACGGACAAACTGCGGCTCACCCTGCGGCTGAGTCACAACGAAGTTGTCGGGGAGAGCTCATGGATCCAGTTCAACACCACCAGCCAGCTTCTGTATGGCATGCCTGACTGGCAGCACGTTGGCAAACATGTGTACTTCATGCAGGCATTGGACAAGGGTGGGATGAGCATCTCAGATGCCTTTGAGGTCCATGTGAACCAGTGGTCATCTGCCGACAAGCCCCCTGTCCTCTTTGTAGCCCGCCTGCAAGGGGAGCCCCAAGCTGTTATCAGCAGCATCCACAAGAAGATCCTACTGGTGAAGAAGCTGGCTTACGCGTTCGGGGACCGCAACAGTAGTACAGTCACACTGAAGAACATCACCAAGGGGTCCATCGTGGTGGAGTGGACCAACAGCAGTCTGCCACAGAGCCCCTGCCCCAGAGAGCAGGTCCAGACCATGAGTCGTAGGATCTCTGACCCCCAAGGCAGGCCCTCACCTGTTTTCAACAGCGCCATGGAGCCAGATTTCAGGCCCATCAACATCAGCGTTCGGGGTATGGGCAGCTGCCGGCGGTACTCCTTTGTGCCCATGGGCGAGGTAGCCACTCCAGAGCCGCCGGACATCACAGCCACCATGGGGACAGGATACCAGAGCACAGACGACGTGTACCTGCACACAGTTATCCCTGCCGTGGTGGTGGCCGCTATCCTGCTGGTCGCCGGCATTGTGGCTATGATCTGCTATCGTAAGAAGCGCAAGGGCAAGCTGACCATCGAGGACCAGGCCACGTTCATCAAGAAGGGTGTGCCCATCATCTTCGCAGACGAGCTAGATGACTCCAAGCCTCCGCCGTCCTCCAGCATGCCCCTCATCCTGCATGAGGAGAAGCCACCACTTCCCCCGCCCGACTACCATAACATGGCCAACCCAGAAACCACACCCCTCAATCAGGACCTCATGGGAGAGTACACTGCCTTGCGAGATGAGGACCCCAACGCCCCTCCATACCAGCCACCTCCACCCTTTGTCACCCCTATGGAAGGGAAGGGGTTTCGCCCCAGGAACATGACACCCTATAGATCTCCTCCCCCCTATGTACCACCCTAAAGACAATCCAAACCTCCCTCTGGAGGAGATCTCAAAACTTCAGCGGGTTCGGTCAGGAGACAACTGCGGGAAGGCAGGGTATACAACGTATGGTTTTTTGGATTCTGGGGGGGGGGGGGCAGGGGAAGAAGGGAAAGAAGTAACAGTGGTCATCGACAATGCCAATCAAGTCTTTCTTGGCCTTTTGCTTTTCTTCCTGACCCTTAGCGACTTTTATTTTCTAAAATCTAACCTTAAAGGAGAATGCACTCAGTTTTGGTAGTCGAAGTGCAATGGTTGATGGCAGATTGCTCTCAGGTTTGGTTTGCCTTCAACACTCATTTCTCTTGATTTTTATCTTCATCCACATCTGCCAAAATGAACATGACACCAAGAGGTAGCCTGAAAGGAAACAATAGACCGGACTGAAATAACCTGCAGCTGCGTGGTTAATGGGCAGCTAGTGGTGCAGTGGTTAAGGTGACAGACTTCCGTTAACCGGTTCAAGTCCCATCCCTGGTGTTTTACCCTTGAGCAAGGTACTTAACCTGAATTGCATCAGTAAATGTTCGGCTGGTTAAGTGGCTGAATGTAGACATTGTAAGCTGAGTTAGTCGCTTTGGATAAAAGCGTCTGCTAAGCCACACAACTGTAAATTGTTAATGCACTGCTCAAGAAATCGGGAATTACCTGCTTACTGTGTAAAGTTCCTTGTGAAGAGATAATTGAAAGGCGGTTTATTCAAACGGAAGAATAACCTTTTGCAGTTTGTTTCGGAGACGATGTAGGTGTATTGTTTAGTTTAGAGCAAGTCTCTTGTTCTCTCATTCTAAAATTTTTTTGGCGTGGGTCAGATAAGATGCATGTGATTCAGGGCGGGGCTATGCTGGGAGGAGGTGGGAAGCAAGATCTCAATTGAGGGGGGTGGGGAGGGGGAACTCATCTTGGTTTAAATTTTTTACAAAAAGAGATTGCCTCATTTTAAATAAATTGAGAAACGCAATTTGTTAAAGTTTAGCTTTACTAAACACTTATTCATTTTTTTGTGTGTATATACTTTTTTACATTGTCTTTTTTTCTAGAGATTTGACATTTTATATTGCGTTATTGCTTTTGATCATTTTTTTTCCATCCCTTTTCAACTGACAAATAGTGAGAGAATGAGAGGAGACCTGGTTGGTTTTGTTTTCAAAAGTGATTCTTTGTAATAACGTGGGGTGATTATGCTCTCCTAATTGGGCAAAGTAGGTCACATGGTCACATTGGGCAAGGGGACCAACCCCAGCATTCTGACGATGCCATCTAGTGACTGTCCATGAACTTGCCAGTCATACCAGGAACCTGTTTCTTCAATAGCAGAGTGCGTGACGTTAGTTGGAGTATGTTTGAAAAATTATAGATGCATGTAAGTATGATTTGAAAGGCTTAGTCGGTTTGACTCAAAGCTTGGATGTGTAGGCTGTGTGGGAATCCCTTTAGTCAAATAAGTAGGTTCACGTCAGCAAAAATAAAGTAGTACATGCTTAACTTGGGAAAATATTCCCTGACATGAAATGCAGAGCAAAACGACAAAGTTCTTGTTCTGCGGCCTTTCATGTTCGAAAGTGTAGGAACCCCTCTGCCCTCCATGCGATTTGCCTAAGCACCAGTCCATGAGCCAGCAAAATTTAAAACTCTGGTCACATCTCCCGGTTAGAGCAGTCACCATTCTCGCCAGTGACAATTCTGAGTGACGTACCATTAACAACGTAAACCAAAGAGGCAAACTTTTGAATGGGTTATTTTTTTACTAATTTATTTTTTTTGGTCTTCTGAAAAGTCTCTGTAATCTTTTTTTGGGGCAGCAGAATCTAATATTACATAAATGCGAATGAACTGGTGAGGGAATGTATTTGGGTTAAGTTTTAGAGGGGAAAAACCCAAACGGGAAACCAAAATCGGCTAATTGGTCCCATGCTACACTATAAACGCACAAGGTTGAAGTCCACGGTCTTCAGTGTGAGGCCCCGTTTCCTGAAGGAAGCCTGAGTGCTATGAAGGAGTTACCTCTGCAGCAACTTGTACTTCACACTTTTCTTTATTTGACTTTAAATTCATTAATTATTTTAATTGCCTGTTAGGATTTCACTCCGCAAACATTATCAGCCTTAAAACCATGTTTCTCGTTTGTTTGGTTGGGTTAGGGTTAGGTTGGCAAAGGAAGTCTGTAGAGGTTTCCCCACTTGAATAATTTGCATAGTGTGGATATCATAGTGTGGGTTGATAAAGTATTTTTATATGTAAATATTTTATTATGGTAGAGAAATAATTTTCCTTGCCTTGTTTCCTTGTTACTTTCGGAATTTCCTCTGTCAGTTGTGTGCCCTCCATGAGCGTGAACAAACTTATGCTACATCCAGTTTGGGTATGTGGTTGGCACATGAGTCCTCTCTGCTGAGGTACAGGGCATTGACTAGAATAGGCAGGAACCTGGCCATGGTAGATGGGAGAAGATGGGGAAACAAGTAAGAAATACTCTTCACTTCTTGGAATCTTGTTGTTGGTTACCACGTCAACTTGGTGTATAAAGTCGTCAAACTTTTGGCATGAAATTGGGGACTGGCTTTCTTTTACTGTTTTTAATACCATTATTTATGCCACTTAACATGTTAAAATCTTGTATTAAAACGTTTTCACCTGGTCTCATTTGCAGACTCATTACTGTTTTTACAACGTTTCATTCTGTTAGCCAGTCCCAGATGGCAGAACTCAACCTCCAGACTGCTCGCTTACACTTCCTGTTCAAGAGTTACCGACTGACTGGTCAATGTGAAATGTGCCTCTAAGATTACTTTTATTATAACACGGCCAATGTGTCAAAATAAGATTTATAACTTGTCTGCAATAGTGTAGCAATAAGTTTTCAATGGCTGGGTTAGACTAGGGGTACATGGTAAAACTTAACTGCTGTATAATGTTGCCTAGTGACGAAGTGAAGCTGGGAATGTTGAGATGAGCAATGTTGCGTTTACGTACTAGATGGACGTCGTAGCTATTTGGTATTTGAAAAGACAAAAAACCCACTCAACCAAGAGCAGGGATCATGTTAAACACATTATGAAAGGCGATATTCATACTTGAATATCAACATGAAAAATGATTTGCTTTGTTTAAATATTCTTGTTGACTATTCCATCACTGTCTTCTGGTTTCTGCTGGAACTCATACTGGTTTTAAGATGGCATTCTTTGCTGCGAAAGATGATGTAAGCCCTTCTCAGTCACTCAAGGAGACCCCAGTACAGTAAACTTCTTGCTCTTCTAACAAGAACTGCATTTATTTGATTTCTGTATTACCGATGGCTCGCTATGCCGTAGTTGGAAGTCTTGATGGAAATAAGTGCCCAGTTATAGAAGTTCTCTATAGAGAGGATGTATTCTAGCCCAGACTCCGAATATTAATGATGATGATTTGCCGATGTGTCTCACAGATCCAACAATGTATTCGTTTGTTAGGATTGTGTGGATTTGTATGTAGCAGAAATTTGTTTCTTTGTGTCTATTTCAAGTAAATGCAGTGGCAAGAAAAAGTATCTGAACCCCTTAGAATTAACTGGTTTTCTGCAGTAATTTGCCATAAAATGTGATCTGATCCTCGTCTGAGTCACAACAATAGACAAACAATGTGCTTAAGCTGATAACATACAACCAATTCTAATTTCTCATGTCTTTATTGAACACACCCATTAAACATTCACAGTGCTGGAGGAAAAAGTAAGTGAACCCTTGGAGTTAATAGCTGGACGAACCTCCTTTGGTAGCAATGACTTCAAGCAAGCGCTTTTGGTAGCTCTGGATCAGACCTGCACAACATTCAGGAGAAATTTTTTGACCATTCCCCTTTACAAAAGTGCTTCAGGTCAGACACATTTGTAGGATTTCTGGTGGGAACAGCTCTCTTGAGGTCATTCCACAGCATCTCTATGGGGTTAAGGTCTGGGCTCTGACTGGGCCACTCCAAAAGGGGCATTTTCTTTTTCTGAAGCCTGTCTGGTCAATTTACTTGGATACTTAGGGTCATTGTCCTGCTGCATCACCCAGCTTCTACTAAGTTTCAGCTAGCGGACAGCCACCCTGACATTATCTTTTAGGATATTTTGGTAAACTTTGGAATTCATTTTCCCCTCGGTGATGGCAAGTGTTCCAGGACCTGAGGCAGCGAAGCAAGCCCAAATCATGATGTTCCCTCCACCATACTTCACCATTGGGATGATGTTTTGATGTTGGTAAGCTGTGCCCTTTTTGCGCCATACGTAGTGCCGAGTATTCTTCCCGAACAATTCAACTTCTGTTTCATCAGTCCACAAAACATTTTCCCAGTAGCGACATTAGAATTTTTTTGTTATCAGCTTAAGCACATTGTGTTTGTCTATTGTTGTGACTTTGATGAGGATCAGATCACATTTTATGGCAAATTGCTGCAGAAAACTAGTTCATTCCAAGGGGTTCACATACTTTTTCTTGCCACTGTAAGTCGTCATTCATTAGTTTTTCATCACAGAGGCAGTCCAATGGAAATCTAACATTCCTTGGCCACACCCCAGCCTAAGCAGTGGTCCAACTGAGCACACCAATGAGGATAGAACTGTATTTGGTTCTTATGGGAAGCACAAATAGTACTTTTCACAGTCTTATAAACAATTGACATCTCATACGAATCGACTAGCCTTTGAGTTAGCATGTAAACGTACATTAGCATGTTGCAGCGTTTCTGTTAATGTTCCGTCATTCACAATTTCCCCCCCCCCAGTTATAAATTACTTTTGATGAACTGATCACTGATGTTCCTCCCAGGGTATCCCAGATAATGCTAATGTTCCCCTAAAGGCCCACCTATTTCTCCTTGCTGATAAATTCAGGTTGATATGCATAACCCCTAACTAACTCTAACCCCCATTTCCCTGTCTCAAAAGCATCTAGCAGTGGATGCAACAGCACTTACTTGTCAGACGGCTTGATCATGTTGCGGTCACTGGTGCCTAGAAGTTCCTCATCGTCTACTTTACAGGTTCTGTTCTGGTTACTAAAAATGTATGTTATTTATGTTGTGTATGTTACAAATTTAGTTTAATGTATGTCACACGCCACTCTGTTAGTCTGACAACTTTGAAGAAAATACTTTTTTACTGACTTTAGGCCCTTCATCAGTCTGACTGAATTTTTTCTCTGACACACCAACCAGCATTTCCTACTGCCATTCACAGCCAGCAGCTTAACTCTGTCATCTGCTCTTCTGAATGGATATTACTAAAGTATATTACTAAATTCCAGTTTTTATTTATTTATTGGCTTCCCATTTCTTGTTACCTGTTAGTGCACCATGACCTATTGTAGCTACCAAACGGTTAAGATGACAAAACTTTTTGACATAAATTTTTGCATTCTGTCCTATTAACACCGATGACCACTAAAAAATAATTGGATCATTTGTAATATTTAAACATCAGAATATCAATACCCCATATAAGTAAGACGAGTGAACACAAAAATAAATATTAATGCTTGCTTTCAGGGAACAAAAAACAAGAATTGACTTTTGTGTGCCACTAGGTTAGTTTTGTGACAGGCGGATGAACAGCTGGTTTGGGATTCCGAATCCACTGGTATAAAGAGATGGTTCTGAGGGTTGAAGTTCCCAAGTTCCAGCTGTCTGTCACTCTCAGCACTGCCTCAGAATTTAACACGTGCAAGTGCCAGTTGTTTGTTGCTGTTTTGAATAATGTACACCAGTCTCTGGCTGTCCAGAACTCTTTACAGACTGTATTTGCCAAAAGCGTCTAATCGGTTGCCTGCTCTTGGGGGAGTTGTATTCACGATGGAAGGCACAGTGTTGGATATCTCTCCAGTTCCACATTGCCGCTGTTCTGTTTCTCTTGAGACACACCAGCTGTTGTTAGCAGTGCTGTGTCGTTCTGTTCTCTCCCCAGAGGACGGTTGGTACAGCACCGGGAGATCCTGGATTCTGGGGGACTGTTGAGGTCCCACGCTTGTTTTTGTTGAAGGCAAACAAATGAACACATCAAAAAAAAGCCCCCAGGAATTTATGTCCCTGTACTTGACAGGAGTGTGATGCGAAGTCAGGCAGAACCCCTTAATTGTCCTCCACACCTCCTCAGAGACCACATTGTGCGTCAGCAAATGCAGACTTGAACCAAGTTTCAGTCAAACCAGATTCCTACCGCCTCTATTTGAGGATACAGCATTAGTGTTGCACAAAATGTTGGCTGTTCAGCTCTGTGTTTTTAGCTCACACTTATCTTCTAGGTATTCTCAATAATACAAGAACAAAGCATGAAAATTCAAATGAAAGCCTTATATTGAATTCCAAAATGCAGTCATTACAATGTAAATATTATGTAATACCTGCACTTCATTGGCCATCGTCATTTTGCTTTTGAAGGATCTGGCCATTGAAAGAATCACACCAGCAATGGCAGTTTTACCACCCTACGTCTTCCCATCAGTCCAACAGTATGTGCTTAATTATTAACATCCGCTCATTTACTCCCAGATGTGATGGAGAAAAAACACATTTGCAAAGCTATATGACATCAGAATGATGACGCTATGCCCGACTAAACATGTAAATAATTTCAGACCATCTTAATCACAACAATGCTGATTTTTTTAGACAACATCACCGACCAAACAAGCTTGAGAAGAAAAGACGTATTCATCATCTGGAAAATGTTCAGAACAAATCCAAGCCATAATGGGAAATTATTAAAGTAAAATAAAGTTCTAGGGATTGTTGGATTATTATTTGTTTATCTGGGTATTCCAGTGAGAGAGATGGGATGGCAGAGGATTTTGTTTGTGTTTATGGGCATTCCAGCACGAGCAGGTATAGCAGAAGATGTCTTTTGTGTTTCTGGGCATTCCAGTGAGAGATGGTATAGCAGAGGGATGTCTTTTGTCTGGGTTGAAATAAAAAAGGGCAATAATTTAAGTTGGAAAGATGCAAATTCAATAAATATTTATTCAGTATGTTGTTTGGGAGCTCATGTCTAGCCCATTCATTAGGGGCCTTTACAACATCTATAGTGAGAAAATGTTGATTAGGGAAATGAAACGGCTTGTGATGTGGCACATCAGTGCATACTATGTCTTTTGTGGTATGTTCACAAACAGGCTGGCATAAGGTGGAATGTGGCTCATTTGCAAGCTCAAAATCTGTGTTTTGAGTCTTCATGACAGGAAGCAGTAGTGGCAAAGAGGACGGCTGTAATGATTCGTCTCTGGTACTTCTGTCGTCAGGATCAGTAAAACTTTTATCTAATGTAGAGATGACAGTGCCACTCAGGAGGTGTTGGGGAACTTTAGCTTAATATACCGTGAGGATACAACTGGTTGGAATATTTCACAGATGACATACCAGCAAGTTGGAAGTCAAATTTTTAAAATAACTATTGTAGGTATGAGGGGGGGAAAACATGTTGGTACCTTTCCTCTTGCATATGCCATCTGGTACGAAAAATGCACAAGTGGAAAAACCCACATAGCCCAGCAATAAAATGAACGTGATAATTCAATTATAATGACCACAGACACTCGGGCACAACATTTTTATACATAAGTGTTCTTACTAATAATGGAAAAGGTAGGCTTCTGCACAATAGCTAGGAAATGTTAGGGTTAGGGTTACACAGCAGTTCACTACTATGTAGCATATTCTGTAACATTTAGCTAATATACTTAATTAAAAAGAAGGGTCCATTCACTGACTGAAATTGTGGCACCCTGCGTCACTGGTGGAAGAGAAAAAATTACTGAGAAAATGAATTGTTTAATTGCTTCTTCTGCCAATCATATATTAACAACCAATTGCCTTACTGTATTCACACTGTTCATCTCCTGATTCACATCTCTCACCAGCACAGCACACAGACTAGTGATTGCATGCATAGAATAACTATTGAAGCAGAACCAAATGTGATGTGCCATAGAGATGAGAGGAAGATAAACCAGATGGTGTTCCCCGACTTAAATAGAGCTCTTCCAAACAGTGCATTCAGGTAAGGATTTAGTTTAAACAGCAGGTCGTCGTGTAATTCCTGAGTTTTCCAAGAATCCGTAGACCAAAATCAGGCAATGATTGAAAAGAACAAATTTGTGTTTGAGCCCCACTTCTTCCGTTGCAGCCAAAGTTGTTTTTGTGAATGCAACAGTGCTGATCTGATTATAACTGAAGCGTTAATCATGACTGAGAAGAGAGGCACTGCGGGAGACTGTTCCAGGCGTGAATGAGGAGCTGTTTTAGGACAATCGGGACACACTGTCTCATGCTAATCAACCAACACTAAGACATTCCATTAATCAAAGCGCTGCTTCAAAAGGAAGAGGATTCTTACCGTAGACAATTAGCCTCTTTCTAGTTTTGCCGCTCTGCTGGCATTACTAATCCTCCGGCTCTACTCATCTCTGTCTTCACTCATCCCTTTCTTCATTTATTCTCTGTTAGGTGTCATTCAACCTCTGGCTCCCCTCATCCTCTGTCTAAACTCATTCCCTGGTTCCTCTCATCGTCTGTCAGACCCAATGTCACATCCTCTTTCAGACCCGGCTCCCCTCATCCTCTGGCCTCACTCATCCTTCTGTCTTCACTCATCCTCTGGTTACTTTCATCCTCAGTCAGACCTGGCTTTACTCATCTGAGCCGATCACTGACAACACACTAGGGAATTTATGGATGCTGGGATGTCTCCTGCTTTGTTGGCAACCCCCCTGGGACATACACAATGAAAGAGCTGACAGCCAGGGTCAGCAATGCAGGAGGTGGGTGTGTGTACTGAACCCGACACCGGGCCAAGCATTTGGCCAGACAGACAGAGCTAACAGCCGCGGCCAAATCGCTGGGCGGGCCCAATTAGCGGCTGACAGCCTCCTTAACCAGTGGGTTGCTTATTAAGGTCATGACTATATTTAGCAGCAATATGACATTTGGTGGCTGTGGAAAAAACTACAAAAAAATAAGATTGTCAGAATAAATATCCATCCCTGTGAGTAGACTACAGTACCCCTGCGATAGCAGGGCAACATTCATCGCGGCTGATGATGCTTGCACTCTTTTTTTTTTCCATCTTACCGTTAGCAAATTATCTAGAGGATGTCAGTTACTTTAAATGTTTTACAGTTATTTCAAAGCTGACTTGTAATTAAAAAATTTTTTTGGCTCATTATTGCTAAATAGCAGCAATATTTCATTTTACAAAGATTAGAATACAAATGAAGTATCTGATTGACTTGTTTCCATTTTATTCAGTTGCTGTGTCATGTTTCTACACTTTACATCATTGCTGCATCAGGTACTGACAATGACACTAAAAACATTTAAAACCACGAGCCATATGCCACTGTACGATTAGCTTTGTTCATTTAGATTGGAGATATTTAATGGCTAAAATCCCCAAATGTCATAAAAACTTCCAAAGAGACGTCCAACCCTGAGGAAGCACCTCAAATTTGTCTTTTGACCTGTGAATAGTCGTAATCTATTAACTAGTATCTATTATCTAGCTAAAAAGCTACCAAATGCACCACTGCACACATTTGCTGAATGGGGATAAAGGACGAGCAAATAGATGACCATATTCATGAGACAATAAGGATGAGTATATTGAAGA
>JAOVYW010036980.1:0-27584 GCA_025775045.1 Hiodon tergisus | reverse complement strand
ATATTGCTGAATTATGCAGTTATTATGAATATGCAGGTAGGCTTCAAGGTAACTACCTGCAGTGTAAGCAGCACTGAGGCCATCTTCTTTTCCAGTTGAGACCCATCAAGTGGCAGAACCCCAATCTGGTGGCCCTGGGTGTATAGAAGGGCGGGGCCATGTGGGGGCTCGGTCATATCAGGGCGGGACAGATGTGGCTCTGAGGGGGGGGCCACAGTGGAAATGCCTGGCAATTAAGAGTTATTATAAAATACATTGTCCAGTTCAAATATCATGTAATATTTACCAACACAAAATAATTTTCAACTTTCAAAATATAATCTTCCTCTTCCAAGCGTGGTTGTACTTTTAAATACAAAAGATACCTGAAAGGATACCAGGTAAGACCTACGAGTGAATACACTGTACAATATCTAAAGGGCCTCTGTCTGAAATTTTAGACTGAACTGCATTATATTCTGTCTGGCTCAGGTCAACGCTGGGCCGAACTCACAGGCGGGTTTGATGACGTCGTGCGAGCGTGTGCCAATCACCTCCCTTCCATCACTGTCCACACACCAGCAAAAGGAGCTATCCCCATAGCACTGGACAGGACTGAACTGGCCCAGGGAGTCACACTGGGGCAGGTACTGGTGCGGCGCGGGCTGGCCCCCGTAGTGCTCCATCAGCGTGGCCCTCCAGCGCTCGCACGCCGTTTCCCGGGGCGACGGGGGCGGAGCTGCAGCAGACGGAAGCAGAACTGATGGTCTCGTCAAATTCTCTCTTCTTCCTGACCTGTCAATGTGTTTCATCTGCTTTGTCATCATCACTCTTTCTTCGTTAGAACAACATGGTAAATAAAAGACACCCTAATCCTTCGTTATTGGATTAGCACACCCCTCTATTCAGGTCGATTGCATAACATTCCTTCTTCCCTCTCGTGGACCTGAGATGTGAACCCATAACTGTTTGTTCGGAAGTAGAGGTCCTAAACCACCACTCCACGCCATTTAAAATCTGGAAAAGAAAAGGAAAAGGAAAAGGAAACCCGATTCAACACTGCCTTTAAACAAGGTAACTGTTGGGACCATGACAGTAAACTTACATGCATTTACACATATGGACTAAATGGTTAAATTATATGCATTTACACATACGGACTAAATGGTTAAATTATATGCATTTACACATACGGACTAAATGGTAAAATTATATGCATTTACACATACGGACTAAATAGTTAAATGGATTTGGACTCGTCCTTATCCGAGGAGCCAGACATGTACCAGTATAACTGTCATCTCTCCGCGCAGTACAAATCTGTATCAGATTCTCAGATTCTCAGCTCACACACCGGTTAGACAGTAAGAAGCATGAGAACTCTTTCCGATCTCTTTGTCTACATTTACAGATGTGTTTTAAGCAGGGACTTAATCCAGGGAGTTTTGTGTGATGACATTCTGCTTCATTTTGCCTGCAAACATTTCTGCCTCTTCCTTCCAATGGGGCCACTCCTGATGTTGAGTGTCCAGCATGCCAAACCTGGTCTGTTGAAACAAAGAGCCACATGCAAGGCATTGTGATGGCCAAATATAGGCCTTTCTCCCCACTGGATAATTATCTTAAATATAGATGTGGCTTGGCTCCACTTGTGCTGTACAAAATTCTTTTACATTTCTCTGAGAGAAGATACCATGTCTTACTCGCTTAAACTTTTTTATTTCTCACTTGTTGTTTTTTACTGAATTGCATGCATGCATGCATAAAACTAATTTATATTGTCGAGTCTTTGCAGGAGTATACCAGTTAAACTAATTTATATTGTCGAGTCTTTGCAGGAGTATACCAGTTAAACTAATTTATATTGTCAAGTCTTTGCAGGAGTATACCAGTTAAAATCATATATATTGCCGAGTCTTTGCAGGAGTATACCAGTTAGACTCATTTATATTGTCGAGTCTTTGCAGGAGTATACAAGTTAAACTCATTTATATTGCAGAGTCTTTGCAGGAGTATACCAGTTAAACTCGTTTATATTGTCAAGTCTTTGCAGGAGTATACCAGTTAAACTCATTTATATTGTCGAGTCTTGGCAGGAGTATACCAGTTAAACTATAGCTGAGCGGATAAATGACAAGTGATTCCTCTCGAATGGTTTTGGTCTTTCTGAAAGGAGAAGAAATTTGTAGTTGGGGATGAGCCAATCAAATAAGAGAGAATGAAATGTCTTCCTAGCTAGCTAAATTCAGCTCGGGCAGGCATTGTTTTCAGCTGAAAGTAAAACACCACGCATCAGATAAAGACAATACAGGCAAAACTGTTTGATTTGGAATCAAGAAAACCCCTTTACTGCAGATGCAAGCAGTCGAAAAGTGAAAGTGAATAAAAGCACCACCTCTACCACAAGACTTTGTGTGTTCCTCGCCGGCAGACCAATTTATGAAATGGACCGGAGTGTTTCTGGCATGTCCAAAGTACAACGCGTCGGATAGCGGCGGACTGCCGGACCATTGGATTGAGGTGTTATGTTGCCACCTCAGGTGCCTTCACCTGCCGCAGATGGGTGTCAGGTGATGGGGCTGAGGTATTTTTACCTGACTGATCACAGATGGTGGGGAGCATGCCGGGGAGAGTTCTGGTCCCTGCCCGCTCCTGCCCCCTGCTGTCCACACACCAGCAGTGTCCCGTGGAGCCCTGGCACTGCAGGGGCCTGTACTGGCCGTCCTGGTCACACTGTGGTACAAAGGCCTCCACTACGGTCCAACCGTCCTGTAGCTTGAGGCCTTCCTGCAGCATGTCTCTGTGCCGCTCACACGGGCTCAGAGGGGGCTCTGGGTGGGCTGTCCAAAAATATACACACAAACTCCAACATTAATGAGAATAGCAGATTTGTTTCTTTATACATCAGTGGTAAATCAGAAAACCGACAGCTATATTTTGACCCCAAAGGAAAATAATGCTAAATATAGTGTGTTGGATATGTCTTTTGTGTGAGAAAACCCGGAAAGGGTTGTGTTTTCTGAGATACTCACGCCAGAGTATACCAGTCAATCCCCTCAGATCCCTCAACCCACCTGTTACACCTCTGAATTGCACACAAAGTGACCCCATGGTACCCGCCTACCCGCTTTAAATAAAATAGTCGGCACACGCGACGCTGTCGCTGATGCCGTTTACTGGGGAGGGAGGCGTGTACCTAATATTAGTGTACCTAATAATGTGGCCACTCCTGTACAAGAAAGTCAAGCCCACCGACTCACAAACACTTCCATCGATCGGCTCGTGCCTTGGCGCTTGGCTCAGACAGCCCCCTCCGCAGGGCTCACCTCTCCGAGGAAGGCAGAGAAAGCCATCCCCTTCGAAACCAGCCTCGCAGCGGCACTCGAAGGAGCCGGGGTAGTTGGAGCAGGAGGCATGAGGGTGGCACAGCTGGGACAGGCACTCATCGATATCTGTGTAGAGCGGGGACATTAGACATCAGTCATCAGACATCAGTCGTTTATTACGGCATTGGAGACCATCTCCCTGGGACAGGCACTCATCGATATCTGTGTAGAGCGGGGACATTAGACATCAGTCATCAGACATCAGTCGCTTATTACAGCATTGGAGACCATCTCCCTGGGACATGTATGCCAGCCACTGCACACCCGTGGCCTGTTATCAAGAACCCCTGCCCGGGTTCACGGCTCTCTGGGCAACAGACAGAACAACCAACCCATCAGCGACAGATGGAAGCTCACCTACACAGGTGTGGCTGTCAAAGCGGAACTCAAAGCCACTTTGGCACTGGCAGAGGTGACCGCCTGCAATGTTCACACACTCTGAGTGGGCTCCACAGATGCTCAAGCCTTCAGAGCACTCGTCCACATCTGAGGGGGACAGGGAGGTAGGGAGGGGGGAGGAGAAACAAGGATAGAGAGAGAAAGAGCATCAGACATAATTGGGAAGGCCATACAAACTTTATTTGATGATATATAGGGGCATAAATCATAAAAATGCCGGCCATTCATATCCAGTGAAGACTCTGTGGGTACGACATAATCCATGCTTCTCTCTGAAGAAGCCCTGCCCTCTCCTCCTCCCCTTACCGAAACAGCTGCGCCCGTCTCCCTGGTACCCCAAGGCGCACTGGCAAATGAAGCGCGCCCCCTCGCCGGGCAGGCAGTGGGCTGACACACTGCAGTCGTGAGTCCCAGCAGAGCAGGGGTTGGCCTGTGCAATCTCCCGCGGGTCCGCTGAGGGCGACAGGGTCAGAGTGCAGAGGTCATCGTCTCGCTACCTCGCTTCCCGTCCCGGCTTCAGGAGACACGTTGTGTGCTGTCTGTCTGCGATGAAGAGGACATCCGAGGATATTTTTTACGGCTATCCCCGCGGTAACCCCCCCACATAGCTCCAGACAATCTGAGACAAACCCTGGTCCTACAGTCCTTGACCTTAATTCATCTCAGCCACAAACATATCAGCAATAGAGACCTGAAACAGAGATTGGAGAGACTCAATATTATGGGGAATCAATAAAGATATTGGAGACAGGGTGGGCAGTAGAGTAACCGGAAACTACGAAACCCAGACACATGAATCCCAGCATTTAGCAGCAGCTGAAACACTGACTTCCCAGGGACCAAAGCTCATTTTCTTTTCTTCATTCTTTTGGCAGTCGGAACAATAACTAACATGCTTGGAATGATCTGGACAATAAACAGTTCCTGGCATCTTATGTGACAGACCTAACTAATTGAGTTATAGATTATAAGGCCATAAGGCATTCCCACTCCTTTCTTGCACAACCAGACCCAACCTCTCTATGTAATGGGCACCAAAGACCACTCTGTTTGGTTTTTTATGTGCTTTTTATTTTACTGTTTTATACGTGCTTCTCCTTGATGTGCAATTTCTTTGTGCAACAAAATACCAAGTCAATTAAAAAAAGACCTCATGCCCTAACTACAAATCCTTATTAAACGCATGCATTAAATTAAAATCTGAAACCAAGAAAGGATCTTTTTCCAGGAAATGGTAGATGCCTTTTTAATAGTTCCTCGAGTGACTGAAGGAGGCTTAAGGAGGCTGAAGGAGGCTGAAGTGGGCTGAAGGAGGCTGAAGGAGATCCCAGAGTCTCGTGCTTTCCCAGGCCAGACACAGTCCCACAGAGGAAGCCTACCTCCGACCGGGCCCATCGAGCTGCGGACTGCGAATCTGAGGGCGCGTTCCTCCTCCATGTATGCAGCAAGGATGAGCTCTACGTTTAGCTGCTGGGCGTCAGGAATGGTCCAAAGCCCATGTTGGCAGCTCCGATACGTCACGTTCTGATGGAGCTGGTAGGAGAAGGTCTCTGATTCGCCCTCAGCGGACACCATCGTGTACTCACGCACCGACAAGGACGTCACCGCTGCGCATAAAGGGAAACACCACACTACATTACCCACAGTGTAATCGGTACCAGGCCAACGGGTCACTGCATTACCAGCATTCCAGCTCCATGATGTGATACCTCAGACTGGGGAGCTGGTTGGGGAGCGCGACATCGCAGACAGGGCAGGAGGGGATGAGGGTATGGGTCAGGGTTACCTGAAGGGTAGTGCTGGTATGTTTCTTTGTATGGCTCCATTTGAAGCTTGGAACCAGGGGGGATGGAGGGGACCTGGCCGTGGATGGTGGTATCCAGTCTGAGAGAGTGGTGAGAGTCCATGTCCTGGACCTTCTGGATGATAGTGAGCCTCTGGTTGCCCGGGTAGAAGATTACTTCTGAGTGGCACGTGAACTCAGCACCTTAAGCAGAGGGAGAGTGACACACAATAAATGTTAGGTTTTCCTGTGAAAACTCAATAATGGGACTGAACAGCGACCATACGGAAAAGCCATACCAGTGATACTGAAGCCATTCTGGTGGCCCTGCAGCTCCAGGGCAAACAACCAGCCAAACAGGGTTCCGAGAGAAGCCACCGGCAGTAGCGCCCAGCCCACCGGCTCTGGAACCTGGCTGATGGTGGTGTAGGCCCGGCCGTCCTCAACCACAATGTAGGTGTGCAGGTCCACACCAGACAGTTTTATTGGGGTGCTCCCAACGAACAACAACCCGCTCACCTTCCCATTGACACGCTGAGGAACACCTAAAGGGAACAGCTTATTAATGGCAAAAAACAAATTAGCATTTTCACAACATAGGTTCTGATAGCTTATTATGTTACTGAATGAATACTACCACAAATTGACTACTTTTGTTGAGGAACATTTTTAATCTGCATCTTAAAAGAAGCAAAAGCAGACTGACAATTTCAATTCTCATTGACTCACTTGTACTCACATGTACCCTCTCACACTGACTCTCCTGGGACTCACCTTCCGGCAGGCAGTTCCATCCGTTTCCGTAGAAACCAGACCGGCAGTGGCAGCAGACCCCAGTGGGATATTCGGTGCAGTAACTGTCCTGTGAGCACAGAGGCTGGAGCCAGACACACGTCACCTTCACGTCTGTGTCGTACTGAAAGACTACAGGCAAGAAGGACACATGGTCAAAAATCCATCCCTGGGCACCTTTTGGAACCACACACAGCACAGTCACACTTCATAAGTGGGTATGCCAATAATTGTAAAGGAAATTATCACAAAAGGTTTCCTCGGTTTCCCTGCTCTGAAATGATTAGGACTAAAGTGTGCCTCATTCATGAAACAGCAGACAAAATGAGTCCACTGCAACACAGGGGCCTCTTGCTCTTAATCTTGCCATTTCATGGCCTGGTGGATCGGTTGTAAATCCCTGTGCTTCAACATTGAGGGTTACAATAACCCTTTATCCCCTCCTAACCGCTCTCTTTGGGATATTAACTACAAACTGAATTCAATCAAGGATAATCAATCAGCCCTCACCATAAAATAGTTTACAGCCACCGACAGACTGCTTACAGACATTCACATGCTAACGCTCACCTCTGGTGCTGTTTTCTAAGTCCTCATCCACACTGAACACGAGCGGGGGGCAGCTCTCTTTGCTCGGGCACAATGCCAGATCCGGGTTCCCACCAGGCAGGCTGGTCCCGCCCTGTGCCCCATTGCCGGATGGAGGGTAGTATGACCTCAGGGACTCAGCACGCGGGAGCTTGTGAGGAAAGTTCGGGTCCAGACGGACCATGGGAGGGGGGCGATCCGGACCCACCGGACGGAATTGTCCCGAGTAATCAGCCGTAGAGGCCCCTGCCTCCTGGGCCCCGGGGGTTGCCGAGGGAAACGCGCTGGCCACCGCTGCGGGGACCACATTCTGGAAGAAGAAGCTGTGCCCGATGTGGAAGAGCCACACCCCGGGCACGCCCGTGTTCCCCGCGCTGGGGAGCAGAGACCAAATCAGCAGGGGGGAGACCCCACACGAGTGTGACGGAGCCAGTGCGAAACTGCTGTGGCAGGATTAAAAAGCATTTAACCTCAACCGCTCCGTAGCTGCTGTGGACTAATGTTACAGCTTCACCTGAGTGATCAGCGATTTGGAAAAGCGTAGCCATTGTGTATCGACACGCCGCTGTATTTCAGATATGCTTCAATGTTTTATTCAATGGGGGTGTTTAGCCATATTATAGTACTTGGTAGCTTAGACCGCAGACGACGGTCTATGACCAGCCAAGCCACTCAGCAGGCCACGCCTTATATATATCTTAAAAAGCTGATAAGATGATATATACCTCGACCTATATATCTGCCAGTGAAAGGGCATGAACTGGGCTTGGAGGAGGATTAGGTTCTGGCCCGTCTTAAACTGGATGAGGCACTCACTGGCAAAGGTTCCTGACCGTCTTCTCGGTGCTCGTGACGCTGTAGTGGGGTCCCACGTGGGAGAAGAGCAGGAAGGGGACATCTC
Organism: Hiodon tergisus; assembly: GCA_025775045.1. Classification (NCBI taxonomy): domain Eukaryota; kingdom Metazoa; phylum Chordata; class Actinopteri; order Hiodontiformes; family Hiodontidae; genus Hiodon; species Hiodon tergisus. Next base: position 19,756 of record JAOVYW010036980.1, on the reverse strand, counting down.
CCCTGCTGAAGCCCACCCGAGCTGGAAGCCCCACCTGAGGATCATGGGACGCCTTGAGCCGCGTCCCAAAGAACCGCAACCCATCCTCGGGATACAGGAACAGGGCATAGGAGTCAGTCTCGTCGTAGGCCAGGACCACCTGGAAGGTGTTCACCTGCAGAGGCAGAGCTGGGCATCAGCTTATCATGCTGAAATACTTGGATGTATTTAGAGTTCGGGAGAGGAAGGGAAAAAAATAAACTGGGTGTAAAGTAGACCGGTTTTTAGAGCAGGTGGTAATTGATGATACTCGGTTTAAACAGAGGTAACTGGCGTCACGCTCACCCAATGGCGAGCTCAGCAGGGAGCCACACACACCCACTGGAGCTCCTCCCCTTTATGTCCATGTGTCACTGAAGTGTCACCTTTGTTCTGTTCAAACCCTGTGCTCGGCGCCGCCCTCACCACATCGTCCGGCGGGGTCGACCCCCGGTGTGCTCCCACGTTCTCCCAGGTGGCAACGACGGCGTGGGACGCTGCGAAGCGGGCGCCCGGGAAGCCCTTCTGCACGGCCCGTGAGACACGATTCAGCACGCCAGACGCCCCCTCTGAGCGGTAGTAGACGGCGCCCCTTCCGTTGCTGGTGTCAATATCAGCCAGGAAGGGAGCAATAATGGGGAAGTTGTAGGGGAAACCACGGTCCAGGTATTGATCCTCCGCAGGCAAGGGCTGGGTAGAGATCAACCCATTGACGGCCACCTAAGAACAGACAGGCATATAACCACCGACAGATTCATTTCTACAGCCAGCTCAGGGCACCTGTACGGAAATAACATGACCTATGTCTTTTATCAGTGTTTTATCAATCATTGTGACATTAAAAGCTTCATAAGTTATAATATATATATAATATAAATATAATTAGACACCCTCAAATTGCCTACTATGATTAATAACTCTCCCAGAATAATTAACCTAGTGTGAGGTTGAGCTATATTGAAAGGTTGTTATAATTACCATTTTAAAGACCGGAGTTTGTTGATTGTATTATTTGTAATTCGAATTCCAAACAAAAAAATTAAATAACGATAATGCTCTTGACACGAGTGAACATATGTATTTCAAGAGTTTCAATCTAAGTTCACGTTCCATTAAACTTTTGCTTTTGACCAACAAATAAAAAAAATTATTAACTTACATACAACTTGCTGAACTGCGATTCGTAGAAATACATCGGCTTCTTTAATTCCAGAATTTCGGAAGTACCATCGTCTCCTTCTCGCAGAGTTAAGTCCCCTCTGAGGGTCCCATAGGGAAACATATCTTTCCTTTGAATGGCCGTTACGATGTAAGCTTTTAGAAAAAATATTGTTAATTTTTTCCACATCTTCATTGGTCCGGGTAAAAGACAAGTAAACAACCGGGATAAGTGGGGGAAAAAATAGGTATCTAATTTCTGAGAAAATTTTATCCTGTGCTCTGAGCGTTGACCCAAATACTGTTACAAAGTTAAGCGGGAGTGATTGGACAATGCTGAAACAACAAATGACTTTGCTCTTCATATTCTGCCTGGCAAGGCGCTGGAGACCAGCTGGCTTTCATGATTTTAAAGGTCTTTACTTAAGCGTGGAAAGGGTCGCATTTTTTGAATTTTTGGAAAAAAGTACTCCAAAGTAATACAGCTCTGATGCATTTTATATTAGATGTATTTATTGTTACCTGGTCGGTGGTCGGGATCGAAGCGATTTGAAGTTAGTACTACATTGTCCCTCTATGGGCTTAACCTTTTTTACTTGTGTTTAAATTAAAATAAACGTGAATTTAAAATACCAATATAAAACATTATGTTATTTATAGAAATTGCACAGATAGGCCAGAGATCGTATATAGTCACAATATTTCGTTATGATGTGCGCCACCTTATGTCAAGCTATGGTCGAACATAACGAAGCCGAAAAAAAAGCATCACAGGAATGGAACAATGAAGCTAAAAACGAAGGAAGGCAGCTGTTAAACACGGAACTCATACCATTGTTTTTAATATAAGAAAATATAAACAAATAATATGTATGTGGCAATATAGAAAAATAAAGACATTTGTACTTCTTTTCCACAAGGTGGCGCCCTCTCCATACAAATCTTTAATGGTAGTCAACCATTTCCCGAACAAAGTTATTTAATCCAGGTTAATAATACCTCTTCAAATAAATCAGTGAATACACGTTAAATTAATAAATAACATCCATAACATGTCATGTTCTTTAACAAGGTTATTCTGCTGTTATTGTTATTAACCTAATGCAGATTGTTGTGCACACCTGGCTGACCAATCAGGTCAAGATTCCCTCCTTGTCTAATTTACTTTGGTATATAAACATAACAATTAGCACATCAGTTCCCACTGGTTATCATCTATATGGCAAATACTCGCTTTAGTGCTAATGCATGTGTACATTACTGATGACATCACTCTTATGTGGCGATCTATCGCACTCGTCGGATCAACCTACGTTTTACATTTAAAAAAAAGAAAAAAATCTAAAATTATACTGTTATTGGAATACTCCAAATGATTTATACACCTGTACGTTTTCCTGTAGTTTGTTAGGTACATTTATAGTAAAAAACTAAACTAAACTAAATGAATCCTTTTGTTTGAGGAGAGGCCACACCCAGTGGCCACACTCAGAGGATCTTGTTTTATGTCAACACTACTCGCCATTTGCAAATGATGTTTAGCTGGAATGGTCTGGATAAATCATCTGCTTGGTTGGCTGTACTCTGCCTGAGGGCCAGGCTTCGGTGCTGAAGGATGTGGTTCTAGGCTTAGTGGGCTGTTACTCACACAGCAACTTTGAACTCGTAAATGACAGCGTGGTTATTTTAATTTGTTTTATGCATCAGAAATTCTTTAATGGTTTAGACATAAAGTCAGAGTTATGGAGTCAGATTATGGTTACGATGGCAGGATTTGGAAGCTGAGCCATCTTCTATAAATCAGGCACTTCAATGGCTAGCTTTCACTCTGTCTTTTGATTTGATAATTAATGGCATTTAGGGTTTAGGTGATTAGTGAAATCACGGTCGTACTGTTGATTTGCATGGGTTGTACTTGGTCATGCATAGCAATGAAACTACAAAATCTGTGTTGGGCTAAATCAGTTGTTCTTCACCCCAATGCTGCTTGCCCTACAGCAGTTAATGAAAAAAACAGAACAAAAACAAAAATGTTTTGGTTAGTTTCCATCCCCTCGAGACAGTTCTAGGTAGAACAACCTTTGGCAGAAATGACTGCTGTGAATCTTGAACGTCTAGATTGGAAAAAATGAGTTCAAGCTCGGTCAGACTGGACTGGGATCACCGGTGGTCTGCAGTAGGTTTCACATTTTACAGCCCTCTGAGGGAGAAAGAACTTGAAATTCTCCACTTGCCAGACTCCACTCTGGATTCCTCTGTGTTTATGGTCTCCTTTTACACCGTCGACCGCACGTCGTACCAAGGAGGTCTCGGTGACAGTCGGGCATCATATTCAGGGAGAGGAACAAAAATCTGAATATCCATTACTCTAGTCCTGTCCATTGCTCTCTTAAGTTAAATGACCGTAATTAATTAAAAGCTTTTAATTAATTATGGTCATTTATCTGTTTCTATTGCAACTAATGTCTGCTGTGATCTACTGATTAGAATATGGCTGGGTCTGGAGTTTACATTAATCAAGATGTTTGGGAAATTGTCTGGTGCCCTGATATCACTACCATTTTACCCCTGATGGGAACTACTGACCCAAAAATTGGAAAAAATCTGTCATTCAGAGTGGTCTCTTGTGCTTACAGGAAAATTATTAGATAATCTTGTTTTGTTTTGTTTTTCACATGAAGACAGTCTCAGGCATGTCCATAATTGTTGGAAACCTGCCATATGCCATTTCATTGTGGTTAGAAAATGCCGGAATTATGAAACTTCATGAACATTCATATTCCTGTAATATTCATGATATCGATGGTGAAATAGTTGCATCAATCCACCAAATGCTATATTTCAGATTCGCGTTTCAGTGTTTTATTACGGCTGTGTAATTGAACAAACGGCTTTAATAATGGTTAGATTTTACAAGGTCTTCTGATGATGCTGATGCTGCTTTACTGATGCAGATTGCCGTGCTCGCGCACTTCCAGGTTCTCAGATGACTACTTCATCTTTCACTAATCCATGCGTGTTATAATGCACCACAAATGATGTTCGAAAACCTGGGTGAAAATTGATCAAGAACAAGGAGATGAAAATCAAGCAACATGTACCTCTGAAAGACCCTTAAATTATACTGCAAGGACTTTGACCTTCATGTCTACTCCACAGCGAATGGAAAAGGGAGGAGGGGTATGTCATCAGGTCAGGGGAGGAATGTGAACCGTCTTTTCCAGCGCAGTTTAAAATAGTTATTTGACCACATCGCCAGAATGGTTGAAGCCAGATAGCCCAAAAAAAAGAAAAAAAACATCTTGGAAATCTTAATGGAACATTAACAAACAAAGGGTCCTTAATGCCTTCTCTAATCTGATCTTTCAAATATATTTAACAAACAGAGCCCTCTGCACGTTGTTATTAAGTTTGTTTTGAAACAAAAGCCCCAATGAAACGGTTTATGGAGCCAATGAGAACACAGCAAAACACTGCAATTTCGGCTTGAAGTAATCTCAATTGCAGTTAAGTGGCATTTTGATTAGGTTTCATGTGCCGCAGAGATTCGAAATCATTGTACGTATAAACACATCAAGCCACAGTGACCTCGTTGGATGGGGTTAAGCGGCACGAGCAGGGCAAACTGACCACGTATGGCCTCTGGCTCTGTGTGGGTTTCAGAAATGATCACAGCAGCTGGGCAACATTTGGGTTTTCCAGATCCTCTGAATCCTCTGGGTATTTGTCAAGCCGCCAAATCCTGTTTGTGTAGGTCTAAAAGCACACCTGTGGAAAACCAGACGAGATGATATTTGACTACTATGTCCTATAATTTAATTGTTTTTAGATTTGTACATATTTTAATTATATTACATATAATATACTGTCAGGAATAATGCACAAAAAGGCTGGTTCTGTGATTGCTGGAAACTTTTAAATAAATTATGTTATAATAATTCGGTTTGACAGGAAATGGTGGGGCAACAATCCAACAAGTCAACCCCTCAGACTCCTTAGGGGGTCCACAGACCATGTGGCTAGAGTTGTTATGACTCATGGACATTCCACATATTGATTGCTGATACCAGAAAGTGTGAGGTTCTCAAGCACTCCTCCAACATTCACGGTTGAACATCCTGGTGATTCACATCGCTTATCCCTGGTCCACTCTGTATTAAAAAGCTTTTCATTTTCTGCAGAATTTTGCTTAGATCTGACTACGTTATCAGAAAAGTTTTGTTGTTTTTTCCCCATTCTCTGGGCCTCTGGGTCAGCACACATGGGTCATTAGGCTATTTATGGTGAACTGCATATTCCAAGAAGCAACAGCCTCAGCTAGATCCTACAATATGAGGGAGTGTCGAGATAGCTTAGCAAATAGACACAAGCTGGGAACAACATCAATACCCACCGGGAGAGAAAACGGCACGCACAACAATGAGCCAATTGTAACCATTTACAAATGAACCACCCTCTTTTAAATAATATGACACTGGGGTGAAGCAGCTATCATCGCCATGAGCGCTAAGTGTTATACAAAAATATATATCAGGCAACTATGAAGACAAATAGTTGACTCTAGACTAGAGCATCGGGGGAAGATACATAATTAAATCCCACAGGCTGTTCAGAATGTACTTCACATTACAAGCAGAGCCAAACAATGTCCTATAGAATTGTAATACACCGTAAATACTATAGCTAACGTCTTCATTTTAAACAAAAAAATTGAGACAATTTGATCTTTTTTTAACCTTTTGTTTAATTTTAAGCAATATTTAATACTTTTGAGCTTTAGCTCCAATAGCCAGTCGAAGCATATCAGTCAAACCTGTCATCTCCCCGTGAGGGCTCTGTGCTACTGTCGTTACTGACTTTTAGCACATCTTGGGAGGAGGGGTTTTTAAATCTCCAGATCCTTTGGGTCCCTTTTTTCACTGTGAGCACCATTCTTCAGTTTAAACCTCACGTTTTCAATTGGATCGTGCTCCGGAAACTGAGAAATGTATTTATGGTTCAGTTGACCACTTATTTGTAGATTTGGATGAACGGAATCTTAATCATTATGGATTGTCCAATTTCAGCCAAAACATCCTGGTATATATTAGTTTTCATGACTCTCTCTAACTTAAGTTAACTTAACTTAAAGGCTCCAGGATACGTATAGGACACAGGAGGCTATATTTGTCTCACAAAAACAAGTGTAGTCTTTTTTTTAACAACAAACAATTATTTATCTGACCATAAGACATGCTTATAAATATAATACAGATGTAGAACTGATAAATGAAAATGGCCTCCACTTGTGGTTTGCCCTCTGTACACACTTCTTTGCATCCCACACTGTAACACACAGTCCTGTCGGTGATTTTAGATAGCGTTTTAAAAAACAAACAAAAAACAATTCTTTCTAAATCTTTTAATCATGAACTTATACACCATCAAGGCATTTACATTAGCCCAGAAACTTAAATATAACTCTAAAAAAGCTGAACATTGAAGGCTGCAGTAAACTGTAAAAAAATTTCCCGGATCCTTTAGACAGAAACAATTGTGTGATGTCTTCTTCTGTGCTGGCTGCCTGTGCTCTGCGCAACCACTTAAAAAGGCATGCCAACATTTTCGGCTGTTTCAATAAGCGTATGTTCAGTCAAGTCCTTGCTATAACAATAATATACCTTCTTATTAAAATGACTGGAAAAGGAAAAGCAGTACGACTTTGTCCTCCCTGATCATGCCATCAATTATAAAAGGCAAATACTGTGTCACTGTTTATAAATGTTTACGTGTAGTAGAGCCAAAACTTTGGGTAAAATTGAACCACATCCTGCTGATGTTTGGTGGAAGATAAAGAGCCTACCCCAAACCTTGCTGCACAGTGAACCTTATGATGAAAAATAGAGCTCAGACTGGCAAGCATTTAGCCACTAGAGCATTCTGAGAAGCTTTTAAATTACATCTACAAACAAAATATCCACCTATTAGATTGAACCATTTGTGTTCTCTACCTGTGGAAGACCTATCCAACACCCTCAGACCACACTCCTTTCTCTAAAAGCAAATGATCCCAAGAGGTAGAAAGTTCACATAGAGTATAGTGAAGAGACAGATCTGATGTCCAACACATTATGGGATAGGTGGTGGGATGCAAGATCAACGATATTATTTGGAAGAAAGAAAAAGGCAGGGAGGGAAATCTCTTCATCTGTAATTGCGGTTTGAAATAAATATTTCTAGAAAGTTATGTTACATAGCCTTTATGAACCTGTAACATGTATATGAACACATGTGCTCTCTGAGACGGCAACATTACAGCTGGCCGGCCGCATTGCTATGTCATCGCACTTCGAAGATAATCATTGGGCTCTGTTGAGAGGGTGTGTCAAATGCATGAAGTCACCGAATCCGTCAGAGAGGATAGCTAATTCCGGGAGGGAACCGCTTGTTTCACTCGTGCCATCTCAGAAGTCTTCACCAACCCAATCGCAGTCCGCCGCTTAGACCCAAGAGTGAAAGTGAGAAATCTGGATACGGAGACCTCGTCGTTTTACCCAAACTTGTTCTGCTTGTGATACATATTAATCGACATTTCTGCAGTGGCCAGACGTCGGTTCGTTGTTTGACACGTGATGGAACTCAGGCTCTTCAACTGTCTCCTGTAGCAATTGTAATAGACACTATCATTGTTGTACTACAAAGTTTGAAAGACTTTTGACTTGGATACAAGTATTGTCGCAGGGCACGGCGAAAGAAAGTGAGTGTTTGACTGGGGAACTTATTTTTTAGGGGTTTTATTCATTATATAAGACAACAATTAAAGCCTGCGAAGAAATAAACTACAGAAATGAGAAATCGAACTGTTGATTTACGTTTCTTTTGAATGCGATTTAAGAAAACCAGAAGTAGTTTTTCTCAGGGCAAGATCCAATAAATATCTATGGAGCCGGAATCAGAGAGTGACCGTTGCGATAGGAGGGAACAATATATCGACCCCGGGAGTCCGAGCACCTCGGCGTTGATGTTTTCAGCTGGAGTAATCGGGAACCTAATCGCTTTAATACTTTTAGAAATCCATCGGAGGAGGGAACGAAGCCGACAACGCCAGTCTCTATTCCACATACTAGTTACTGCTCTCGTGGTCACTGATCTGATCGGAACTTGCTCCGTTAGCCCTCTTGTACTGGCTTCCTATGCAACTAACAGGACACTGGAAGGCATGAGTGTAAAGGGTTTAGTTTGCCAGTATTTTGGATTCAGCATGACATTTTTCAGCCTGGTCACTTTGGCCATCCTTTTCGCAATGGCCCTGGAGCGCTGGTTCTCCATCGGACACCCCTATTTTTACGAGAGACACATCGCAAAGCGTTGCGGATATGTCTCCATCGCTTTGATTTACATTGCCGGCGCCGGCTTCTCCGTGCTACCAATCTTAGGATTTGGAAAATACATGCAGTACTGCCCTGGAACGTGGTGTTTCATTGACATGACCCCTTCACATATTGGGAACAAGGTTTACGCAAAACTATACGCCACGTTGTTACTTGTTATCATGTCGTCAGTTGTGCTTTGCAACTTGTCTGTCATTTGTCACCTGGTCCATATGTACCGGAGGCGCAAAGTGAACCGGGGTTCCACGACGAGACGGATTAGACGGTACAATAGATCTTTGTCAATGTGTGAAGAAGTGGAACACCTAGTACTGCTGATATTCATGACGGTGCCCTTCGTCGTCTGCACAGTTCCACTAATGGTAAGACTAACTTAACAGTCATGTGTGCAAATTATTTTGTCCCCCGACCACGTCAGGCGTGGGTAAATAGTTTGTTGGTGGATTTATTGACAAGGGAATAACATTAATTTCTCGCTACTCTGAACATGTGCGTGTCATGGATTAAATGGCTTTGCATACGATCATGTTTATATATCGTTTCATTCAATCCTGGTTTTAGACCAATCCATTTACCAATAAGTTAAGTCGTTTAATTGAAAGCATTATCTGCTTTGAGGTTTTTTGTATTTTTTTGTATCAAACATGTTGTTATAGGTGCTTGCAAAGAAATAAACATCTATGCTGTTATATTAATGTTCTTTGTTAATTTGTGCCTGGATGAAATTAAAAATTAACACAAAAATTAATAATCTTAATTATTTAATTAATAATGATGTTTCATAAATTACATTTTCCAAGCTGACAAGACTTAACCAGTAAAATCTTCTATCACTAATATTACTAAGGAAGGATTCCACAATTAACATCAACTTTGTGCCACCCTATGACATTGAGTAACTGTTAACTGGTGTAAAATCCAGACCCCACATTTTATTAACAGTTGGACCATTTTATGACACACACCCCTGGTTTCTAATGCCTTTGCTTGTACTTCTCCTGGAAATAGCCCCAGTGAGTCACGGTGAAAGTAGGACTCCTTGAGAATATATGCGTCACCTGCCTTTAATGAATTATATGATCTGTGCCACCTCCATTCGGTCTGTTTGGATTTCTGAATTAATGACGGTTGCCATGACAGTTGCCATGTTGACACTTTGTGCTCCTGCTCTTCTTCAAGCCGAGCTGGCATTGGCTGGTTTAATCGTAATCTGACCAATTGTTTTAATTCTATACTAAACGGAAATCGATAATCATAATTTTTTTACTGCGACTAATTTTTGGACTCCTGTACCCCAGTGTCCAGTACTGGAAATGCAAAGTCTGCTCCTTTCAATGTAAAGGTTTAACTTGTGTGTGTCTGAACATGTGTGTCTGAACATGTGTCCAACTAGTGGTCAACGACATTCAGGTTGGCTTTTCATTATTAAATAGATTTTTTTTTTTTTTGGAATCGTTAAAATGTGTTTTCCCGTAGAGATGGAATAGCCAATAGTGTTAATGCATCTCGGCTCCTGACTGCGGCTCCCGCCACCACACGCGGGGAGGAGTAGGAAGTACGACCAGTCTCCTCCAATCCCAGTCGCCGTCGAGCCTCGTTTTCCGCGCAGCTCGAGCGAGACGCTCAGCGCCGATTGGAGGAATGCCGGCCTGCAGATGCACGCCGACCCGAGAGAAGCCGGGGATGCGCTCCGCCGCCGTGCTCTCCGTGGCTCAGCTGGCCAATGGCATGCGCTGGATTCGAACACGCTCGTTGGGCACAGACGAACATCCGTGAAGCTCCAAGGGCGAGCACGAACGGTGAATTAACAGAAAGTTTTTTTTCCCCCCCTATAGGTCCGCATCTACATGCACGACACGCCGGAGAAAAAGGAAAGCGACTGGACCGACCTCCGCGCTTTGCGCTTCCTGTCTACCAACTCCATCATCGACCCCTGGGTCTTCATCATCCTCAGTCCGTCCGTGCTGCGCTTCCTCCGGGGGGCTCTGTGCAAGCGGCCCGCAGCCAGGCCCTTGCAGGACACCAGCCAAGGCACCCAGATTCGGCTCTCCCAGCAGTGCCGTGCAGTGGGGCTGAGCAAGGTGCTGACCCAGGCCACTGTGGCCTAACCGGAGGCACTGGAAACGGTGAAGTGTCCTCCCAGGGATCTGCGGTGTGGATGGGCTCCTCCAGTCGCCGTGGTCTTGTGGAGCACGGGAAGCTGGGAAGCTGACGGTCAGTGACCCATTCAACCGACACAGAGGATAAACCACTACTCGCGGTGAAGGACGATGAAAGGATATTGTGTTGGCACGCGGTCATGGGGGGCCGTATTGACTTGAAAATAAACAGCGCAGTAAATGAGGTTTAGGGTTCAAGAAGGTTTGTTAGCGTGGGAGGGCCCACAGAAAAACGCTTGAGTCATTCCATTTTTGTTAAGCGACTGACATTCATGTAGCAAATTCCTCACTCCACACTGTGATAAGACTTGGTCAGTATGACGATAAAACAGTGTTGATAACCATGACGCTCTTGGGGGGGGTGGGGGGGGGGGGGGGTTGAGGATGCATGAGTACCTTTTGTTTCAGAGGGACTGAATTTAATTTTTGCTGATGCCTGGGAATTTTCTTCTCTGAAACCGGCGATACTCTATGGTGATAATCAATGTTTAAGCTGTCAGCGGACTCCAGTTGGGCTACAGGCCATTCACCTCACATTATTTATGACATAAAAGATCTGCCTAACCAACATCAACGTTTAAATAACTGTTCATCAACCTCTACACTAAACTCAACCAGTCTGTTTGACTTTGTTTAGATCTGGATCACGAAAAACGTCGCAAAATGTGTTAGCAGCAAGCAGAGAGGTTTCCAGGCAGTATTAAGTGTACTAGGCCCATGATGTATACATACTTGAACTGATTTGAACATACTGACATGTCTGCTACACTGAAACTGTGTTATATTGTGTTGTTGTGAGATATATATATTGAATAACCAAAACCAGCTTTTTTGCATTGGTCCCAAAATGACTTTCTGTGCTAGCCCCTTCCTATTTCCTGGGCTGAAATTCCATAGAGGAATATTGTGGGTTTCCCAGCAACCAACCAACCAACCAACCACTCAATAAATTAATACATGAATCTAATTTTATTGTTGCTTGAATGTTTCGATTATTTTTTTCTGCGAATCAAAGCAGAAAAGCTGGAGCTTATAGGAGAAAAAAATGTCCTGACACCCAAGGCAGTCTAGAGACCTACTGGAAAATAAACACATTTTTACACTATAAAAAAGCCAGGTATATACACAGCATTCCTCTTATTGTTTCATTGACATGACCCCTTCACATATTGGGAACAAGGTTTACGCAAAACTATACGCCACGTTGTTACTTGTTATCATGTCGTCAGTTGTGCTTTGCATTCCTCTTAGAAAACAGCAATAGTCAATAATCAGGAGTATTTTACAGTGTAGGACAGTGGTGAACGGTGCACTTTCTCCTATTTGTCGGCGGTGCTGAAATGCGTCCTCACAATTGGTTATAGTGTAGCTGCTGTGTGTGGATGACCAGTGTTAGCCAAGCTTTTTCACTGTTGGGTTTCGCCAGGTAAATTGTCAAGTCGGCTTGTCCACGCCTCAAGTCACCAGTGCCAGCGCTTAGGCACGCCGCCTATCATCCCCAAAACAGAGCCCTGAACGTTCATTGAGTCATGCGGCTTTGCGGTGCCTGGGGATTGGATGCGTGCACAGTTCAGCTTTTTCCCCCGTTTGGGCATTTCATCTTGGCAAATAAGAAAACAAGTTGCAGGCAATGCTGTGTTTAAAATAATCCAACAATTTTCACCATGTGCTTTAAATCATTTTATTTGGTACGCATATGGAATTAATTTTACCTCTGGAAAAACTACAGTCTGTAAACTTGCTGGACCCACCGGCTTTCGGTTTCAGACGTCTGTGGATGTGCATGAGCAGTGGTCATGAACCATCGACTCTCCCGAGACATTATGTCAAAGGTCAGTGTGCTCCTCGAGATATCAACTGTTGTGTAACCATGAGAAAGTAAAAAAAGGGCATCTCTCGCTCGCTCACACATTCACGTTGCCTTGCCTTCTCTGTGGCCTAGCCCAGCCCAGACATGTTTTGAGGAACAGACCAGTCACACCTAAAAGCTGGAGGCTGGCTCGTGTTTAACATGCCACAGATTTTTTGACAGGCCCAAGCCGTCTGATAAGATGTGCCCTAATCGCCTCTCCATCTTTTCCATTTTGCCTCATTGTATTCAAGTGAAACTAGAGTGACTGGTTCCTTCCGTGAACTAGAAACGTGGCAAATCACAGGCCTGGAAATTCACTGGAAACAAACGTAGTAAGAACCATTACAAGGAAGAGACGGATTGCATTCTGCATAATTCAGCGATACAGCGTGAGGATATATACATTTTAAATCATTTTAATGCAATGCCTACTGATAGAGAAGTGTGTATGCTGGAATACACTGGACTGCATTTCAGGTACCCTCATGATACTTTAGGAACAGACGGGGATATTGGAGGTTCTCTGCTCCATGACCATGATAGGGGCTACGTCGTGTGCACCACGAGATGCACCACACCACTGTGGGGGTCCTGAGCACATGCAGACCGCAAACGGTAGCTAGTGGCATCAGAAGGGGAGCTTGGCTTGGTACAGAGTAGTCAGATCACATGGTTCTACAAGGAGGAGCTGTTGAGCAAATATCTCAAGAATTTGTTTCCGTAGAAACCTGAACACACGCTTTCAAAAACGCTGGACCCTTATTTTATGTTGGTTGAGTGGCCACACAACTGGTTTCTCAAATCAGTTATCAATTATAATGCAAAGAATGTACTAAACCTCAGAACGTACATGAACAACATAACACAATTTTCTTTCTCTATTGTCCACATGCGTCAACGAAAAATAAAATCCAGGAAATGGACTAACTGAATTATCCAACCAGATGGCGCTTAGCTGCATCCAAATTGTATGTTAACAGACAGGAATGGTTTCCTGGGAGAGATTTATCTTTTTTACAATGCAGTCACATGCTGTCTTTTGCCCAGTCACATTTGTTAATCAGGATACAGTGGCTTCCAAATCACAAATTACACTTGATAAACAGTAATAAAATTAGATTTATTATAAAAACCCAGAAACTCAAATAAAGGACGCAAAATGCCAAAACTAAGGCTTCTACAGTGAGTTGTATTTTATGGTCAACTTTGACAACCATTTCAACATAAAAACAAAATGAATGAATTTATCATCTCTTAATGATATGAAGAGAAAATAATGAAAATAATGAAAAAAATAAAGTGTAAGAATTACTAAGCAACTTTGTGGACACTGCATATGTAGCGCATTCTAGCAGATAAATCAGAAGTCAGTTAAAGGTCTTCATCATTATCATCATCATCAAGGTAAATCCTACGAGCTCCCTGGAAATAGTCGCTGATTACAACTCATTGATGGCTGTGAAAAAGGAAAGAATAGCGTGGCTCTATAGTGAAATGTACTTCTGCACTCTGGAGGATAAGATTAGACGAAAATGATTAGATGAAATGAACCTGCGACCGTGTACAACCACTCAGTTTATCAGTCTCAGTCTTCAGTCTCAATTCTCACTTCCTGTGACGTTCATTGCGGTACAATGTAAGCATGTTGACAGTGTTCATCATTGAGATGCCTACAGGCCAAAGGAACTATTTTTTTGTGCGTATATATAATCAAGCAGGAACTGGGTTGCATGTGCCGGCCCCCTCACAGGGCACAGCATAACCTGATCTCCACCGCCTCCTTGTTAGACATATTATATATAAACTTATATATACTGTATATATATATATATTGATCAGTAAATGCATACGTTTGTGCATTTATTTGTATGTATTGGTGTGGTGTAAGTGAGCTACTTAGTATATACTAAACCATATGGCTTGTTAAATAATACCAACTTCTCAGTACGTACTAATTATGATAATGTTCAAACACATCTACATCTTTTGTGTAGCATTTAAAAAATATCCCGTGGCTGCTTTGTTATATTACAGAACTCCTATAATAGTAAAAAAACATTTGACACCACTGTATATCTGCCTATAAAATGACTAGATAACAGGACAGAAATAAACGTGGAGCGCTCCCCTTGGTGTTATTAATAATGACTGGCCTTTTCTAAGAGAATAACATGGATTTTTGGTTATTCTCTCAATTCTTCAGGCTTTGGGAACTTCTTTACAAAACAATGTTACCATACAATTTACTGAAGTTTTTTTCTCACGGAGGAATATCCGGAGATTCACTCGTTCATGCTGTTCGAGAACAAAAAAAACGCATAATGCTAATAAGAATAATGCTCTTTATTTTCACTCTCTGACATCATTACAACATGATTGTTCCAGAACTCTCATTACAAAGCAGTGTTCCGGAGGGTTCTGTTTGCTGTTTGAATAGTGTTTTCCTCCAGTGTTAGCAAATGCTTCTTTACCAGAATCCTGGACATGAGAGATGGTAAACAGCCGTATAATACTAATGGCAACAGACAAAGCCAGCTAAATGGTAAAATTACAACCGCATGAACAGAGATAACATTTTCTTTTTTTAAATTGAACCTGAGTTAGTAATGAGGGGGAAGTTCCCCCAAGGCAGTCGCCTGCATCGGTTCCAAATGATAAAATCCCAACTCTAGAGCAATAAATTAGCTACAGATGTCAGCTTTAAAAAAAAAGTTAAAATAGGAAATGGGTTAAGCTGACCTATTCAAGTTGTAGCAGATCCCTGTCTTGGGGTGAGAGATATGACTGTATTGTTTTGTAATGATTACTGATGTGTATCACCAACGGTCGAGAAACTCCCCAAAAGACAGTCCACTGAAGCATTTTCGGTGTTCTTCCACTTTCCCACTGAGGTACCCCTTCTCCTGATGCCCATTGCCATCCTGACTGGATGGCGCTGTTTAAGGAAGAAATGTATGCAAGTGATTTATAAACAGGCAGCAAATCTTTACTGATCGGCCTTTAATAAATGACGGTATATATTTAGCTTTTATGCATGAGAGCCCTTTTTACAACCCACTGGTTAGCCTACTATGATTCAGTTCTGGGTTGTGAATAGACAAATTCATTGATAAGATCATTTTATTAGATCAAATTAATAGATACGAGCAAACCGGATCTGTGACTGTCTCTCTGAAAACCCCTGTACAACTCGTTGACTGCAAATGATTGTACTGGCTATGCCCAGATTCGGACTCCAGTCAAGCAAGCCAAAGGCGGTGAACTAACCAGTGTTTTAAATACGTTTTGTATATCTACTGAATGACACATTTTTGATAATAATAGCTAGCTATTTCTGTGGATCGCCAACAGGGACATTTATTCAAGAACAAACACATAAAATGTATAGGCCTACTTTGTTGGTAATTTCGTGCATTTATAATGAGATACAAATACAAAACTAGACTAAAAAAACACTGTTCTTGTCTTAATGAGGTACTGCTGCAATATAACAGTAGTCACCGGTGATTTGACGGACAGGGATGTGTGAGTCTGCCTTGCAGGCTAAAAAACGCGTCTGAACTCTTCTGCTTTGATCAGAACCCAGTAAAATGATGAAAGAATAAAAAGCTTTAGGTCACACTTTCAGAAACTCACAGATTTTGTCGGTCGATTATTTTCAACTAACACCTTGCATAGTGTCAATTCACTCTCAGGTTTCACAAGACAGAAGTTTAGCAATTGCACTATAAAGTTTTGGTAGTTCCCAACACGAGGGAACCCAACACTTTATTTTTATTTGAAATCTGAGCTTGTCCAAACACATCCCTTAGTTAAAAAACTGTGCTTAATGTCTTTGTTCTTGAATTCCCCATTGACAGATATCAACAGAAGTTCTCAGGTCACGCAGTTTCCCCTTGGAACTCCAACGGGAATCTGTTTCCCGCTTGTCAGGGTGCAGGGCTCCAAAACTGGATTAGTGCTTCCAGAGTGAAACAATGCGGAGGAATCTACTCTCATCTCACGGTCCTGCCAGCCGTATCCTGCTCCGGCTGGGAGCACTCTGCTGGTATTAGCCACAACCAGCCGTGCCAGACCAGCAGAAAAGAGGTCGCCAGGTTAGCGCTGAGGAAGGGTGGTCTGTCCGTGCCCATGTATCCTTATATGACTAGGCTGCCTCAATTCAACCTTGAATTTTAGTTCTATTTAGTCATTTTGAGTACACACACACACACACACACACACACACACACACACACACACACACACACACACACACAGTAGAAAGTAGGAAATATAAAATAAACAGTTAAACAAGTAGATATGTGTACGCATATAAGATTAAAAAATAAAAAATAAAAATGACAAAATGACTAAATCCCAGCCAGTGAGCTTCAAACACACAAATAACGGGGTCTGAAAAAGGTGCTGCTTTGGTATATGGTTCACAAAGATTTGTACCAAAATTTTAACGATGAATTTAGGTATTCCGACAGTGTTAACGAAACGCTTAAAGGCAAACTGTCGATGGAAATTAGCTTGACTTATCGTTCAGTGGGCTCTTCTCGTCCCTTGCAGCAAAATGGTGGAACTCCCTTCCTGGGATCACCAGACGATCTGAGGTCTACACTGTCTTCAGGAGGAAACTGAAAGTGTACCTCTTCCGGCAATACCTTACAACACAGTCTTGAACCCCCCTCCAAGAAACCATGTTATGATTGTTGTTGCTCTTGTTGCGTATGCTTATATTATACATGATGCTTTGTTTGTTTGTAAGTTATGCGTGTTATCTCCTTTGTAAAGGTAATGACTCCAACAAAAATGTACATTTGCCAAGTGTCGGAATGTGAGTTTGCAAGTGGCGCGCATATATTCCATTGCCAGTATCCACCGATTGCCACAATGGTTTTTTTTTTCCTTCTTCATGGGGCCGACAGATGCCTCTGCTCAGGTCTTGGCTAGGAGTGGGTCAGAGCTGGAAACAGGCTGGTAAAATCACGGGGCTTTCCAGAATGTGTCCGTCTCCAGCCGCTGTGTGAAGGCTTCGCCAAAAACACGTGGAAAAACATTCCCCAGCTCCCTGTAACCCTTTTACGACCACCGCCGCTCCAACCATCTAATTCTCAAGTTACCGGAATCCCCTTCACTGCAAAGACTCGATTATGAAATCAGGACTGTGTTACGGTATCTCTGAGCACCTTGCCTACAATTGAGACCTTGGCTCTATGATTCATTATTAGTTACAAATTTGTGAAAGTAGTCTGTTAAGCTTTTTGGAATTTCTATTCTCTCAAGTCCTTAATTTTTTTCCCCGGTGCCCAAATTGCCTCCAGGATTTAAAAAATCTTTACCTGACTGGTTAAAAAAAACAAAAACAAAAACGAGTTTGCACTATTTTAAAGTGGACCTTTGTCACCCCATGATCTACGGACACAATGACATTCAAGCAGAAGCCCTTTAGTTAGCATTTATACCGAATCTGCAAAGCGGGCTAGCCAGATCCATTCAGCTCGATGGGACCCTGTCAAAAGCCCTTTTTGAACAGATTAGTCACAGGGCAGCGAATGGCTTGCATGGCACTGCTAGGGATAAAGCAGCCAATACATTTTTAGACTGGAAAAATGGATGACGCAAGGGTTAAAAAAAACAATATTTCACAGTGAACTCTTCCTACTTAAACACTAATGTTTGTTTTTTTAAATAAGAGAGAAAACCCTGTGCTTGGGACCCTGCAGTCAAAAGCTATTTGAAGATTTTCCAATGATGTTGTTATAGGCTAGCAAGCCGACAGGGTTCATCTTTAAATCTTCCCCTTCAGGGAGACCTTTCAAATCACACAGAGCAATATTTACACAGCCCTGGTTCTATTATAATAATAATTTTGATTATTTATTGCTAGCTATTATCTTTTACAATTAGGCTATGCAAAGTAACCAACTATAACGAGTCAGGTTAAGAACCTTTCTCAAGGATACCAAAGCTAAGGTGGGTTTCAAACCCAAAACCAGATTTTTACAGGTTGAATTTGAGTTAAAACAGAAAGTCAGCAGGAAATGAAGAGGTATGGGAGTCAACGTGAATATTAAAGTCACTAAGAAGTAGTGTAGTGTAGTGTCGTATGATATTAAATGAGCATGGAAATGAAAGTCAGCTGGCTCTGAGAGAAATTTTTCATTCACTTTAGGAGGGAGATGTGTTCTGTATTGTACGAAACTCAAGGCCGGGCTGACGCTATCTTGAATGTTAAACGTTCAGCAAGATCTAAAGTTTGAAGAGGACACCATTAAGACCAATAAAACTAAATTGAAAGTGATTCTGAATCTTTCTTTCAAAATGAAACCCACTGATAACAGCTTTTCATTACCCCCTAGAGAAGCAATGCTGTGCTTTAAGCTTGTTATGGCCCTACGTGTGCAAACAGGGGGTTGTGTCCCCGTTCAAACTACAGCAAAATGAAACTTTTGAATTAAGTTGGATTTTTTTATTCATATTAAAAATGCCCCTGTGGTTTTTATGTTCTTAATATCTAAGGAATTTAATGAAAAGTTAATTAGCTGGAAAGTACATGGTTGACTCTTGTCTGTTTAGGTTGGGAAATATTTCAGATTTTTTTTTTACGTTTCTTTGTTAAAACCTGTCACACTCACTTGGGGGGGAATAGTTCTACTTTTCCCATTTCCTCTCTATGCCCGAAAAGAAATGTTCCCCAGAACATGCAGTGGCCACTTATGGGCTTCAAATCGGACAAACCTAAATGTGAAAATTAGAACAATACGGACACGCTTGGGGTGTTGCTGCTCGTTAGCTGGGAAAACAGCTGTGAGATCGGTACGGCCTGAAAATGACTCATTTGTGTTAAAATCAGGATGGTAAAAACAAGAACAGCCACAAACCATTTAAAATCTCCACCCTGTCAGAGGGGTGAAACATGGTGTACTGTCCACCCTGTCAGAGCGGTGAAATATGGTGTACTGTCCACCCTGTCAGAGCGGTGAAATATGGTGTACTGTCCACCCTGTCAGAGCGGTGAAATATGGTGTACTGTCCACCCTGTCAGAGCGGTGAAATATGGGGTACTGTCCACCCTGTCTGAGGGGTGAAATATGGTGTACTGTCCACCCTGTCTGAGGGGTGAAATATGGGGTACTGTCCACCCTGTCTGAGGGGTGAAATATGGTGTACTGTCCACCCTGTCTGAGGGGTGAAATATGGGGTACTGT